>JAJAGP010000375.1:277500-408512 GCA_025084515.1 Ancistrus triradiatus
GGAGACATAGTAAATTGGAGGTGTTTAAGATTGCTTGGAGGACCAGCATGGCAGAGTACAAGCATGCCCTCACTAAAGCTAAAGCTGCATACTTCTCTTCAATCATAGAGAAAAATAAGAATAATCCAAGATTTCTCTTTAATACAGTCTCCAAACTAAACAAAAAACCCCACAGAAAGTGACTCTCCCATTATGTGTAATTTTAACAGTAAATGATTTCATGACTTTCTTTAATGATAAGATAGAAAACATTAGGCATAAAACTCCAATGCCCATCACATCACCAAACTGTTCAGCAACCTTTCCAGATGCAGCACTAGTGAAGACATCTGTTCAATTAGCCGTAAATCAAGATTAGAATCTTTTACCCCAATTACTAATACTGAACTATCCGCACTGATCAGCTCGTCTAAGTCATCAACATGTTTGTTAGATCCAATTCCTACACGTCTACTCAAACAAGTATTTACCTAGTGTTATAGAGCCAGTGTTAGTTATTTTAAATTCATCCCTTACCTTAGGTTATGTGCCCGAATCCTTTAAGTCTGCCGTTATCAAACCACTGATTAAAAAGCCAATCTTGACCCTTGTGTGATATCTAATTATAGACCAATTTCAAATCTACCGTTTCTGTCCAAAATCTTAGAAAAAGCTGTCTATCAGCAGCTCTGTAGTTACCTCCAAAGGAATGACATTTATGAAAAATTTCAGTCTGGCTTCAGCCCCCATCATAGTACTGAAACAGCATTAATTAGGGTACTAAATGACTTGTTAATGTCCTCAGATAAGGGATGTGTTTCTTTTCTTGTTCTGTTAGATTTAAGTGCAGCATTTGACACTATAGATCATGATGTTTTTTACTAAACAGACTAGAACATACTGTAGGTATTAAGGGATCAGCACTTTCTTGGTTTAAATCCTACTTAACTGACCGGTACCAGTTTGTTCATATAGATAATCTAAGATCTAAGCTCTCAAAAGTGAAGTATGGCGTGCCTCAGGGGTCAGTGCTTGGCCCGCTTTTTATTCTCTCTGTACATGCTGCCACTAGGCTCAGTTATTCGTAAACATGGCATTAATTTCCACTGCTATGCAGATGATACACAGCTGTACATATCAGCCAAAACTAATGACAGCCTTACAATCAACAAAATCGAGGACTGTGTAAAGGAATAAAAGATTGGATGTTATTTAATTTTCTCTTACTTAAACTCAGATAAAACTGAGGTGCTATTAGTGGGACCCAAGGCTGAGCTACATCTATCCTAAATCTAGATGGCTGTCCAGTATTGCCCAGTCCCGTCTGTAAAAAACTTAGGGGTCACATTTGACTCAGATCTCTCCTTTGATGCGCACATTAGCAGCATCACTCGAATTGCTTTCTTTCAATTACGTAATATCGCTAAACTTAGAAATATCCTCTCTGTTAATGATGGCGGAAAAACTTGTGTTCATGCGTTTATAACCTCAAGGTTGGATTACTGTAACGCCTTACTTACTGGATGCTCTAGTAAATCTATAAATAAACTTTCAGTTAGTTCAGAATGCAGCTGCCCGAGTGCTAACTCGAACTAGAAAATTTGATCATATCACTCCTGTTCTATCATCACTGCACTGGTTACCAGTCAAATTCCGCATTGATTACAAAATACTTCTTATAACTTATAAAGCTCTACATGGCCTGGCCCCACATTATCTGAGTGACCTCTTAGAGTTTTACAATCCAACTCGTCTACTTCGTTCGCAGGGTGCAGGACTTCTTTAGTTCCTAGAATTAAAAAAGTCACATCAGGGGGAAAGGCTTTCTCATACATGGCCCCCCAACTATGGAATAAACTTCCCACTATCGTTCGAAATTTCAGACACCCTCCAAAGTTTAAGTCTAGGCTAAAGACATACCTATTTACGCAGGCTTTTGACTAGATTTAGACCAGGTTGCATGGTTTGGGTTGCTGGGGCCGGAGTCTGGAGTCATGTCTGACCTGCCTGCCTTGTCCGCTAGCCGGGAGTGTCGAGTGGGCGGTCTGGCTGAACTAGGCTTCGGTCCTCGTGATCTTGACTCATGCATCCTTGCCTTAGAATAAGGGCAGAGCTGGGGGTTCATAGTCAAAGAGTCTTATGGTGATCAGAGACGTTGGTTTGCTGTCTTCGTGCCGCTCGTGGGGTTGCCAATGTCTCATGTGATCCCTCTTGGCTGTGTTTCCTACCAGTTCTCCTCTTTCTAGCTTTCTAGCTATGCTGCTATAGCTAATGCTGCCGGGGTCTCATGCTACACTTGGCATCAGTGATTGACATGGCATCAGTGATTGTTAATAAAACACTGTGCTCTTAATCAATAACTAATTACATTTTCTGTTTTCTCTCCGAGCTGTGTTCCGGCAGTTCCGGCCCTACACATGATGTACATCTGATGGAGCTCCACTGTGCATAATTCACATTTTATTCGACCATGACCTCCATGACTTTAGTTTCGCTCTTAGATTTATCATCATACCCGGCCACTTAATGTCGATGTGCATACTTCACATTCTATTCAAAACTTTGACTCCATGACTTTAGTTCGCTCTTAGATTTATCATCTACGCCGCCCAAGGAGGTTGGGTCCCTTTTTGAGTCTTGGTCCTCCCAAGGTTTCTTCCTAGAACTAGGGAGTTTTCCTTGCCACTGTCGCCCTAGGCTTGCTCAATTTGAGATTGAACGTAGTTATTAGGAGATAATCTAAACCTGTAAAGTTGCTTTGAGACAATGCTCCATTGTAAAAAGCGCTATATAAATAAATCTGACTTGACTTGACTTGACTTGATCCTTAAAGCCTTGCCCAATCCACATATAACAGGCAGACAGGAGAACCAGTCAGTCTGTACCCAGTCCCCTGCACCACAATATTACGCTGATATAATTGGAAACAGGTGGACAATGCAGCTAGGGATTTCCAAGTAGGAAAATAATTGAAATAGGTTCCCACTGTCCAAATATTTTTTTCAAAACTGTTTTAACAGAGTTTGACTGTTGAGTATGTGTAGACAGAGATTAAGTTTTAAAATGCTGCTGTTTCTTTCATGTAGTGCTAGAGAGCTGTAGGGCCATAATAGGAATACGGCAATGTGGGCAGTAACTAGGGAGGACCAACCGTGACATGGCTAAAACATGGCTAGTTTATTTATTTTTTCAGCTTGAGGAGTTAATTTAAGATTTGGAAGAATAAAGTGAAGAAATGGATGTGGACTCGTCAACATGAGTCCGAGATGGCTAACATGGGTCGCCCTGCCTATTTGCTCCCAGTGCAGGCAATAGAGCCCCATGTCCATATGGGCCTTAAACATCAATAATAGGATATATTTCTGTGGTAGAAATGCTTTTTTTGATAATTGACAAAACAAAAACAAGAAACCTATGATTGTCAAGCTGGCCTGTGATATCCCGTGGAGATGGTTGTTTTTGTTTTGTTGTCTAGTTGAGTTTGGCCCGCCTTGCAGCTCACCCTCTACCCACTCTCAACCAATAGCTTGTTAGTATTGCATGAGTGTTGCCCAAATCATTAACATGTTCAAGAGGAAGAAATCCATAAATCAATCAATCAATCAATCAATAAATAAATACATTAGCCATGTTCTTTATTTCTATACCATTTTATGTCGAACACTAATTTAATTTAATTTATTTGTGGTTTTATTTATTTATTTATTTGTCACGCTTGGTCCTCGATAAGTAACAGCTGTGCTATTTAAATACGTCTGCTTGTTTACTGCACAGTGCCTAATGTAGTGCCTTCAGGCTACTGAATTTAAGCACAGAAGTGCTGTATGTGTTGGATTCAACCAAGCTCAGTCATTTGTGATTCAAGACTGATTGCTCCAACAAGTTCCTAATTAATTTCTGCTAGGCCAGGCACAGGCTAATTAAGTGTAAGGAAGATAGGAGTGCCAGTCTGCACTCTGTGTGAAGCTGCCCTTGGTCCACTCTCCCTGCACACTGCTTGCCAATTAGCCCCATTCAGCATATCCACTGAGGGACCCCAGGCTGCTGGACTACAAGCATCCAATTCAGCCATGTTACATTCAAACTCACATTGCATTACAATGGCTTTGGAGTGACTTTTGTTGGGTGACTCAGAAGTTGCAGAGGTCAGATTGATTCCTTTTACCAAAGCTGCCACTTTTGTACACAGCCATGCTGGTAAGGAGGTGTTTGAAGCCAGGAGCTGTCCTAAATGTGAATTTATTTCACTTAACATTTACAGCATTTAGCAGACGCCCTTATCCAGAGCGACTTACAATTGATACAATCTTACAATCCAAGCAATTGTGGGTTAAGGGTCTTGCTCAGGGACCCAACAGTGGCAGCTTGGCAGAGGTGGGATCCAGTACCTTAACTGCTAGGCTACCACAGTCCCACTTAACCCACCCCTCAGGTTCTAAATTCATGAGATGTATGTGTGAGGTAGTGTGTTTATGTATGATGTGTTGTATTGTGACTGCCACTGTGTTTATGCTGTTTATCAGTGTAGGGGAAACACTACAGTATCTTTAGTATTTAGTCAATACCTGTACACTGCAGTATCACATAAAGCATAGATTACATAACATGCATTTTCACAGAATGTATTGTGGATCTGTAACTGTTCTTTTGGCATTTTAACTTTACTGATGTGCAAAAACATATCTGTCCACTGTCATTAAAAGCAGCAGTTAGGCTAAGGTGTGTCTGTGTGCATGTGTTTATGAACGTATACGTGTGTATGTGATATGTATGTCTGAGCCTGGTTGTGTGAGTGAAGAGCTCTGCAGCTGCTGTGTCGGTAAGAAAAGTAAGAAGGAAAACATATGGACCTGCTTCAGAGTTGCCAGGTCCGTGGTTTTCTTGCCCACTTGGGCTATTTTAAAAATGCTGTCGCGGGATGTGGGATTTTAGGCTACTGTCATAATGTACGGGGGTGGTAGAATGCAAGGGGCAAAAGGTTGTTTTTTGGATGTCACACTTAATGCTGAGTTATGCATATTGGCAACCAAAAATCAAACAGACATACAGACTTCATTAGTAGCGTACATTTTTTTTACTCTAATGGTTTCTGCATACATTTCAATTTGATTTGACAGTGGCTGAAACTTTTCACACACATACAAGACTGAGACACACACACACACATACAAGACTGAGACAAGATTGTATATAGTGATTAATCAGAATCAGAATGGGGCTGCTCAGTAAAGATATCTGAAAGAGAATAACTTGTATGGCTGCCATCCATTAACAATATAAATGTAATATTATGGCTTTAATGGTTTTTGTGATCTGCATACCAGAGGAGGTTAATTGTATGCCTGATACTTGCGTGCAGAAGACAGTCGATGACGATTGCGAAATTATGGAGAAAAAAAATCGAGGAGAAAAAGCAGTATGGATTAGTTAATACTTGTTGCAATTATAAGTGCATATAACTGGGGTGTTAAAATGGTAAGGGTGCATTTTTCATATAGTTCATGGAAATGTACTGAATTTTTTGCTGGACCTGGCAACCTTGAATATCACGCTCTTACCAACCCCCTCAAATCGTGTCTTTCTTTCCTCTGTGATCTCCATTCCTTCCTCTGCTTTCTGTCTTTGTCTGCTACTTGCTGTTGAGTTAGAGGAGCCATACGGTCATCCTGCCAGCCTATATGTGAGAGCTGGTGTCTCATCGAATTTAAGTTCAATTCAAGGAAATGTATTGTTGGTCAATTAATGGGCTTTTGTTTTCCACTGCCCATTTTTACATTCAAATAATGTCATCACACCATAATCTGAATGAAGTATTTGTGTAAATACTAATAGTGGTGTAACAATACACTCTGCTCACAATTCGATTCGATTCACGGTACTGAGTTCACAATTCAATTTTGTTACGATTGTTTTTATTTCTGCATTTGTATAAACAATGCATACATTTTCTTGAATATGTTTTTTAAACAACAAAGCGTTCGTTGCCTGCAATTAAAACAAATTAGTAGAAACAGAGGTTTAAAATTGTAAATAAAATGTTCTATTGTAGCCTCACCACAAATGATCGAGTGAACACATTCTTTGTTCATTTCTGAAGAATACCAATTCAAAATAATGTGTGCTTATTACACTTAATGGGTCTGTCTGAAAACCTAGTGAGGTATCAGTGCAACACACACTAACACACCACCACATCAGTGTCACTGCAGTGCTGAGAATGATCCACCATCTAAATAGTACCTGGTCTGTGCTGGTCCTGTGAGGGTCCTGACCATTAGAGAACAGTGTAAAGGGAAGAAACAAAGCGGGTAGAGAACAGGTGGACTACAGTGTGTAATTGTAGAACTACAAAGTGCAGTGACCACATAGACTTACATAAAGAAAAAGCAGAATATAAACTGAAAAATACAGAATGTCTAAGACTTTTGCACAGTACTGTAAGTGTGCCTTGGGTGGGACGCCAGTCCATCACATGGCCGGCAGGGAGCTAGTTCTCCATCCGGTCCACCCTTTCTCAGACATGACCAATCGTGTCTGCATGTGACACCCAACCTGAAGGGCTAGAACTCGAGTTCCTGCACTGGTGGGCTAGCGTATTACAGCATTGCACCATATGAGCACCCCAGACACAAGTGTTTACACTGATTGTGTTTGTTGTGTAGAGTGTAATGTGATTAGAGTGAAATTGTTATACCTTGTTTGATAGGATGGACGTTTTATTCAGGTTTGTCTCAACTGAGCTGTCTATGTTAATATTTGTAATTTGTTCCAGTTGAGCTATCAGTTATCACTATATTATTAGGTTTAATGGCTAGTGAGAATGTACATCAAGTATCCTCTCATCCTGTAGGTGTTTCAGGACCTGGGCATGTCTGTGTTGGCTGGGGCAGCTGAGGGCTACAATGTGTGCCTGTTTGCCTATGGACAGACAGGATCAGGAAAGACCTACACCATGATGGGCACTCCAGTGAGTACATTATTTCAACCTTGGCCTGGTATTAACAACAAGGGGCATAGACATGTATTTATACTTAATCTTTTGATCTTTGTGCAGGATTCTTATGGATTGACACCTAGGATTTGTCAAGTAAGTTTCAGATATAAACTCTTAAGTCTTTCTAATAAGTGTCTCCATTCACTATAGGGCAGAGGGTCTTCACGTGTACCTTTACCTTGTAATTTCAGGGGCTTTTCCAGTCTGATATGGACTCTCACGATGGACGGAACTGCAGGGTTGAAGTAAGGTAAGCATGCACTCCTAATTCCTATTTATAACACTGTTCTAGGCTCCTTTTAGGCGGTAGTGGATGCTCTTGTAATGAGGCCAATATTTGTTTCTACCGTCTCCAGTTTTTTAGAGATCTATAATGAGCGAGTTCGGGATCTGCTGAGAGGGGCTGACCAGAAAAAGCCAGCAACCCTGCGTGTGAGGGAGCATCCAGAAAAGGGGCCGTACGTGCAGGGTAAGCATAATGTGAACACATGATTTTACTTCAGATAAGCTTGGAGAAACCACTAATACACAATCTGTTAATTAACTTTGCATTTATCCAACCCGACCCATAACATTTAAATGGGTTTAAAGGCTTTCAGCATTAGAAATGGTTATACAGAAACCTTTAAAAGCATACTAACATGTTTTTGTGTCAGCATAATTGTCCGTGTTGAATGTTGTTTATATTTTTATGCCATTAAAACGTAGTCTTCTGGCCCTAGTCGTATCCTTTTTGTCTCATGTCCAACATCCAGTCATTGTGTATCTCACAAGGAGCCTCTGAACAGCAAAGGAAGTGATTTCACTTTCCTGTAGCTTTAAAAAGCCCAGTGGAATACACACAGACTGCTTCAATCTTTCCTGCTCTTTGACTTAGATGAAATTGCTTAGTTTTGTATGAAGTAATGCACTAATCCTGAGTGGTCTGAAAAATGTGCCACAGCATGAAGTCACAGTCATGGCTGTCTTTAGGAAGAGACTACAGTTGAATCACAAACAGAAGTCATCTTCAAGTTGTTGTTTTTGTATGGCTGCTTTCCAGGTCTCTCTCAGCATGTTGTGGAGGACTACAAGCAGGCTGCGGATCTTCTGGAAGTGGGCATTGCTAACCGCATCACAGCCGCCACACACAATCATGATGCCAGCAGCCGGTCACATGCCATCTTCAGCATCCAGTACACCCAGGTCTTAATCGCAGACCCTCTCAGTCGGCTGAGACTCGTTTAGCACTGACATTGCCTCGCTTTTCATATTGAGCTAAGCCATGGTTAATCTGGAGCTTAGTAAGACACCGATACTAGACTTATATTTAGACAGTAGTTAGATTGGTTAATCGCATAAGTTTTATGACATCAGTTGCAATAAATCACATTTTTTTGCTTGCTCCCATTTGACCCAAGAAAAGATCTTCCATTTAAACAACACTACATAGCCTTACAACAGAATAAACTTCAACAGAATGCATTTATTACTTTTTAGTAATGGATTATCATTAATTTTTTGCATTGTACACACACATACACACACACACACACACATATATATATATATATATATAAATGGATGTGTGTGTGTGTGTGTATATATATATATATATATATATATATATATATATATATATATAGATAGATAGATAGATAGATAGATATATAGATATCTAATCTATATAGATATATATATATATATATATATATATATATATATATATATATATATATATATATATATATATATATATATATATATATATATATGTATATATATATATGTATATGTATATGTTTGCGCTGTTAGTTTTAACAATAAAGTGTTACCTTTAACACTCCTAATTGACACCAGCTGTATGTAATGAACTGAATTTTGTAATAGCTATATTCTTACAAGATCTTGTTTTGTTTCAGGCTATTCTAGAGAATAATCTTCCTTCTGAAATAGTGAGCAAGATCAATTTAGTTGACCTGGCTGGAAGGTTGGTGAATGTTTACTATTTGTTCAGATTTATGTCGCCCCCATGTGGGCCTTTTGGGCTATTACCACTCGTACTTTTTTATTCATGCTGCAGTGTGTCTACTTCTTGTCTATCAGTGAGAGAGCTGACTCTAATTACTGTCGAGATCGGATTACTGAAGGCGCCAACATCAACAAGTCTCTAGTCACTCTGGGAATTGTTATTTCGGCACTTGGTATGAAATCTGAAGTTTTTTTTTTATCTTTTTGTGTGCTTCTTCTTTTCATTTCCACTGTTTATTGTTTTGATTATGTCCTATTCTAGCCCAGAACTCTCAGATGTCTAGCAGCAGTCAGAGCATTAACAGCATGGTAAGTGAAGGGGAGGTCAGCACAGTCGGCAGTCAGTTCAGCTCACTGTCGAACAGCAGCCGGAAGCACTGCTTCATTCCCTACAGAGACTCTGTCCTCACCTGGCTTCTTAAGGACAGCCTAGGGGGAAACTCCAAAACCATCATGATCGCAAGTGAGTTAATATGTATGTGCATTTATATGTACCTACAGTCGGGCCCAAAAAGTCTGAAACCACTAGTGAAAATCCTTGTTTGGATCTTTGTGGAGATTCATACTGCAGTAGGATGATAACCCAAAACACACCTCAAAGCTTTGAAAGCAAGTATTTATGCTTTGTAATGAAAACTTTGTGTTCAATTTGATAAGAATGCAAAGTAGAAGAATGTTCACTAGTGGTCTCAGACTTTTGGCTCACATTGTACATGACAGTTGTCTTATGCAAATGTTTGAGCACTTCTCTAAATGTAAGAAATGCCTGTAAGTAGACATTCACAGACTTTATTAGGTACACCACCTTGTTTACACACTCAGTTCTGCTGTATACAGACTGTAGTCCTTCTGTTTCTCTACATACTTTGTTTGTCCCCTTTACTATATTCTCTTATGGTCAGGACCTCTACAGGACCAGCACAGATCATTCTCAGCACTGCAGTGACACTGACATGGTGGTGGTGTGTTAGTGAGTGTTTTGGTGATGTGGTTGGATCAGACACAGCAGAGCTGCTGGAGTTTTTAGACACCATGCTCACTCGCTGTACACACCATTAGATTCCGATTAGATAAAGTCAGAGGCTGTAATTCATCTGTTGTTGCACAGTTTGTGTTAGTCATCCTCTAATCCTTCATCAGTGCTCACAGGATGCTGGTGGCTGGACAGTTTCGGTAGGTGGAGTGTTCCAGTCCAACAGTGACATTAAGGTGGGGGTCCTGACCATTAGAGAACAGAACTACAGTCTCTAATTGTAGAACTACAAGGTGCTTCTAGTAAGTTGAATTGATAAAACGGACAATGAGTGTAGAAACATGAGCTGTACCTAATAAAGTGACTGGACATACAAGGTATGTCCTCTGCAGAGTTTGTGTTAACTCATCCTGTACAACATGGACCTTTGCATCAGTCTGTATGAAGAGAAAGAGGATATTAGGACATTTTTTCATTGTGTCTGTGGATTCAATTCCCTGCAGCAATCTCGCCTTCTTGTAGCAGCTACAACGAAACTCTCAGCACCCTCCGCTACGCAGCTCATGCTAAGAACATTGTCAACAAGCCGAGAGTCAATGAGGTGTGTAATGCTTAGAAGTGTCTTATTCTTATTATTAGCACTGACTGATGAAGTAGGTGACAAACATGATTTTCTGTTCAGGATGCCAACGTGAGACTTATCAGGGAGCTTCGCGAGGAGATCGACCGACTAAAGAGCATGCTGCAGAACTTCTCCATGGTATGTAACTTCCCAAATTCCCCCCGGATTCTCCCGGCACAATAGCTAACAGATCGTGTGTGTTCAGCAGAGGAACCCCAGTCCATCCCTGAGCGATGAGAGAGACAGCAGCATTTCAGACATAGTGCTGCAGAATGAACTAAAGGTAAGTGTCTTAAGTTTTACTGCCTAAATCACTGGATCTGAAATGATCACCTGTCCTTCCTCTGAAGTTCAGAAGTTATAGTAATTTGTCTTTAGCACTGCGACACGTTAGCATCGCTGATGTTCTCTGTCCAGGTGGAACAGCTCACTAAGGATTGGTCAGAGAGTTGGCGGGATAAACGCTCCATGCTGGAGCAGTACAATGTCGACATTAACCAGGACAGAGCAGGAGTCCAGATCCATTCTCTCATGCCTCACCTCATCTCCCTGGAGCCAGATGTGCTCAGCACAGGAGTCACCATCTACCACCTCTGGGTAATCAGTGTTTCGATTTTCTTTCATTAATCACTGATATTGGTGTGGTTCCTTTGAAGTTACATTAGGAGAAAGTCCTTTTTAGTAAAAGTCTTTTCACACCGGATGCAATTTTTGAAGTAGTGGTACCTTCACAATAAGCTTACCAATTACTGAGCAAGATGAGGCATGTCAGTTGATAAAAAGATATTTTTTTATTTTTACACATTCATTCAAACAAGAATGAAATGTACCCCAGTACAGTTAATCCTGCAAATACAGTTTATTTAATATTGCACACTGTATTATCTGTGTTTTAAATAAATGCTGATTTCATACTTGTTTATATTATTTCTCTACTTGTCTTCTTTCTTTCTTTCTTTCTTTCTTCTTCTGGCCTGCTCTTTAAGATGCCTTAAGGCAGGTAAAGCAACTCTGTTTTCAGCAGCAGGTTAATTTCCTTCTCTACCTTTTTCCTCTTTGATGTTGTATCTCTTTTTTGTGTGTGTGAGTGTGCTTGCGTGTGTCTGTTTGTTAGAGAAAATGTGTCCCGTAATAAGGGGTGCATTACTCAAATTTTGTTTTGAGGGCTTTAAGACAATTCCGTAGCTTTCCTCAGGCTCAATGATGGTTATTTTACATTATATGGAGGGCCACAACTTTCCAGCTTCTGAAGCATTCAGTGTTAAAGTCAAGGCCAAATGAGACTGACCTTATGCTTGTGGTATGTCATGTTTGAAGTTAATTACAGTACATATAAACAGATCCTCCTGCATTGTCATGTGTGTGTGTGTGTGTGTGTGTGTGTGTTATTTAACTTGGTTTAATGGGCGCTAATGTGCCTTACGCTGGCATTTTGGGACTGTGGTAGCCTAGTGGTTAAGATACTGGACTCTGGACCAGAAGGTCGAGGGTTCAAATCCCACCTCTGCCAAGCTGCCACTGTTGGTCCTTGAGCAAGGCCCTTAACCCACAATTGCTTGGATTGTAAGACTGTACCAATTGTAAGTCGCTCTGGATAAGGGCGTCTGCTAAATGCTGTAAATGTAAATGTAAATTTTGTCAGTTTTCTCATTGACTCTCATCCCGCTGTTTGTTACAGGAAGGTGTCACAGGAATCGGAGCTCAGAATGGAAATGAAAAGGATCCTCATGCTGAGTCATGTATGTTTTCATATCCAAGTTTATATCATATAACTTAATGCAGTGATTCTCAAACTGTTTCTGCAGTGCCCCCTTTTATAGATAAGAACATTTCAGAGCCTCCCACTCTGACATACAATACATATACACATCTTTTGCTTCCAAACTGCATTGGAATTTATTCTAAGCATTGTCATTCATTCTTATTGAACAAAACAAAATAAAGTGACAAATCACCTTTACAGTGGAATTATTACAAGTGACGTGCATTATGTATCTTAAACATGCCTCAGTCATTTGCCTCGGAGCCCCCACGTTGGGAACCACTTAATGTGTGGGAATGAAGTTATCTCATAATGCTGGAACACTTTGTGTGTAACCTGTTGCTCTGTAATCTTTAGTCTTGCCGGAGGGTTCCCTTTGTGAAATTGAGAATAGGAATGGGGTGGTGACCCTCAGACCTCTCCCACACATTGTCTGCATGGTCAACGGCAGAGAGGTCACTGAACCCTGTAGACTTGCACAAGGTAAATCAAAAAGACTTTTATGTAAGGCATTTTATTCAGCTCTTTTTTTAAGAATGCAATCTGGGCTCTGTGAATTGAATTTGTATCCCTGGTGTGCTGTGGAGTGTATATGGTTATGTGTTAGATGAGTTGATTGGGATTTTGGGTATATGTTTTTGTTAGGTGCAGTGATAACATTAGGAGGACGCCACAAGTTCCGCTTTAACCACCCTGCAGAAGCAGCTGTTCTGAGAGAGAGGAGACGGGTACTGTCGAGTGCTGTATTCTGTGTGTTTAACATAATGCCAGATTCTGCTATTGACAGGAAATAATTACTAAATAAACTTGCAGATGATTATACCCTTGAAGCAAAAATTAAGGCAGCAAAGAAATGGACATGCTCCAATACTGACTCTGATACCTGAACTCTGGGTATTAGCTGATATAGAACACTGATCCGATACCTTGGTTTTTTTGTTTTGTTTTGTTTTGTTTTGTTTTTTTAATTCCATTTCACAGTATGTTTAACAGGAGGCTGTAACTAAACAAAAAAATTCAAACATAAGAGCATTCATAAAAAACATTTCGAATAGAAACACTGGACTGAGGGCTGTTCACTGTGGGATGTCGGACAAATTTTTTATATTCAAAATTTCCATCTCTTTTACATTTACAGCATTTAGCAGACACCCTTATCCAGAGCGACTTACAATTGGTACAGTCTTACAATCCAAGCAATTGAGGATTAAGGGTCTTGCTCAAGGACCCAAGAGTGGTAGCTGGGCAGAGGTGGGATTTGAACCCTGGACCTTCCGGTCCATAGTCCAGTACCTTAACCACTAGGCTACTACAGTCCCCACATGTCTTTTTATTGTATTGGTTGTATTTACAACTGAGCTGAGCCTTATTGCTTAGCTACTTGGTTTGAATCCTCTTATTTGTAGTATTTAGCACATCCTTGTTTCAGACACATGTGCTTTCAGGACTTCCAGATAATTTGGCCAGAATTAGCTTATTCTGCTTAGGATACCTTAGGATAATTAGGATAATTTACCCACTTCATATCAGATCAGGACACTGAAAGAGTCATAGCAAGTTTCGTATGTCTTTTGGCCTTTGTAAAACTGTTTGCTGTTGTTATTATTAATAATATTTTTTGCCTTAAAGGTATTTGTTGAAGGAGGGCAACTTTGCAGCTCCTCTGAGTTCAAACCCATCACTACTTCCTCAAGGTAAGTGTATTTCCTTTAGTTGTATTTTCTCCACATACTGACACCTCTAACTATGTCAGAATACACTGTCATTTTATGCTATTGTCATCTTTATTATTACATACTATAAATATGAAGTCCTGGTATATGTGTAATGTCAAAAGTTTTATTCTGTGATTACATGACAATATTACCTAGACATGTTGAACCGATAATGAGCCCTCTAGAGCATCATTAGCTTGTTTTTTTTCGTGGAATTGTGCTCAGGTTACTTGGTTACTGAAAGAGGCTGATTGTACGCAAAGCTCATTGACTGTGGGGGTACAAATGAGTAGTTCTTAGTTCTGATTCTGATAGGTTAGAACCTGTGTGAAGCTGGTGTCTACTCTGTTTCCCTACTTAGGGTAGCAGAAATAGGCGGTGAGGAACCAATTAGACAGATAGCACCCAGGCAGAAGCTGGAGGAGCACCAGCGCTATGTGGAGTGTTTACGGCAGGAGATCCAGGTGGAACAGAGACGAGCTGAGAAAGACCTGGAAAGAGAGCAGGCCTGCCTTCAACAGCAACGCAGCGAGAGTGAGTAACGAAATGTCGCTTAAATCCAGAATTTCTCCACTCTTTGAAAGAAATGTATTAGTTTTGCTTTTATTATACAATTTTGTTTTATGTTATAAATAGTTAGGGGAGTTAGGATGCAAAAATGTCACGATGTGCATCGCAGAAATGGACTTTGTCACATTCTGTTTATGTCATCTAATTCACTTGCATTTTTTGAACACCAGAGGGCACAGTCATGTTATTTACCTTTACATTACATTTACAGCATTTAGCAGACGCCCTTATCCAGAGTGACTTACAATTGATACAATCTTACAATCCAAGCAATTGTGGGTTAAGGGCCTTGCTCAAGGACCCAACAGTGGCAGCTTGGCAGAGGTGGGATTTGAAACCTGGATCTTTTGGTCCATAGTCCAGTACCTTAACCGCTAGGCTACCACAGTCCATATGCTCATATATGCATTTAAACTCCTATTTTTTAATACAATAGACTAAAGATTCTTTTTGTTAACATTTTTTTTACAAGAAAAGTACATGTTAATTGGAGTTGTTCTTCAGAAATATAAAAGGAACGTTTTCAAAAGAACCTACAAAAGAGAATTTTATTTACATTTTTAAACCTCTGTTTCTCTTCTTTTTTTATTGTAGGGGACTTTTTGTTGTTGCTGTTTAAAAACTTGCATTGTGGTGTGTTGTTTACACTTCTGAAATAAAAAATCGTAAGAAAATGTAATCATTTCATGAATCGAATCAAATCGTGAGCAGAGTGTATGATTAACTAACTGGTATAGGTTCCCATAAAACTATAACTGTGGGGTATAAATAAATTCTACTGAGAATCTTGCTTATGGGTTTTATGATAAATCATTTTGAGATTTTTAAACAAAGATGAAAAGTGCTAAATAATTAACTGCTATTAATTTTCATTAATTTATTTACTTTTTCTTGTTTTAACCCTGACCTTTTTTGGTCAGGGTGATAGGATATCCCTAGAGAACAGCTGGATGCCGGAGCTGGGTAGGGGTGTTGTTGTGGTGTTTTGAGATGGATCCCTGACTGGCCTCCCCTCCCTAAGAGGCAGCATGCCAGCACTCAGGCTTGAACCTGGGTCTCTTCTGTGGTCGGCTAGTGTATTAGATCCCTGTGCCACCCTAAGACTGTAGATCTTGTTGTTGTTACAACAGTAATCAAAACATCTCATTTAGTTCACAGGGATCTAATAAGGACAACTCTGACTTGCTAGTTTTTTAAAACTGCTAACTATATTGAAACAGTCTTGACTTCTTGTCTTTTGCTTTTACAGTCCAGCAGTGGATCTTGCAGGAGAAGCAGCGTCTCACTACCATCAGGGGCAAGGGAACGCTGGATTCAGGAGTGCAGACAGATCTCATCCCTCTGCCTGCACTGGCTGATCTTAATCAGAAGCCTCTGAATGAATGTGACTGTGTAACAGTGAGTCCGTCACTTATTGTGGGTGATAGGAAACGAGTGGTACAGGAAGAGCTTCTGAAACACCATGCACTGAGAAGAAATGAGAATCACGTACGCAGAAAAAGGCTGCACTACCAGCTGCAGAGAATTGCTCGTAAGCGACACTTGCTGGAGGCAAAGCAAGAGCTTAGAAGATTGGAAAATAACCTTCCAGCCGGAGCAGATGAATCCTCATCTCCTGAAATTCGGTCTCCTTCAAAGCGCAGAGGACGTCCAGTGGCCTTACGAAGGCATTCTTTTTCTGTAGATCTTTTGTCTCGACTTTACCCTCAGCACACACCCATTTTCAGGTCAGTACAGCTGTCCAGTGAGAGAGAGTGACTGAAATGTGATTGATTGACTTTGTGATTGCAATTTCAGATATCAGATCCCTTGTCCAGACAAATCAGGGGTTAAGGACCTTGCTTAAAGGCCCAGCACTGGCAACTTGGTGTTGGTTAAACCCTTTCTGCTCAGGTGTCATCCGGTTTCATGCTTGTACTGCCCGTAATGCCCAGTAAACAAGACGTTGCCACTCAAAATGATATTATATTGAATATCAATCAAATCATCATTTGAATTTGAATGGGTTACCTTTTGCTAAAGTGTCACCCATGTAGTATTTGAAACGACAATTAGGTTTATCACATTTTCAAAACATATACACATGTATGTGTGTGTATATGATACATGTCCTGTTATCTACGTATGAATCAAGTAATTAGTGAGTGCGAACACTTGCACCCTTGCGACACCTGGGGACAGAAAGTAGAATCGCAGTTGGTATTTTCAAAAATTTACGATTACGGGTGGCAAAACGCATACATTTTGGAAAAGTCATGAATAGAGGCTCCTGGAATTTGAACAAGTGCAAAGATTAAAAAAATAATAATAATAAAAGTTTTTGATCACTGTCATCACCACTGCTTATTGGTATAAGTAGACCAAACAGGCACAGCACTTCTAGTAAGAAGTCACAGCGGTCAAATGATCAGCTGTTGGTGCTTCCTTTATCAGTGGGGCCAATGTTGATTGTATAGTTCATATTTACAAAGCTCCATTACAATGCATGGGGCTGTGGTGGTGCAGCGGTTAAAGTACTGGACTGGGGACAGGATGGTCCAGGGTTCAAATCCCACCTCTGGCAAGCTGCCACTGATGGGCAATGTATTTAACCCATAATTGCTTGTAAGACTGTATCAATTGTAAGTCAAAATTATTGTTGAATTAATGATTGATTGAAATGAATTACATCGTTCAGAGTGCTAATTCCTCTTTATTCTTTTTATAGCCAGTTTCTTAGGAGGAACAGATCAACAGAATTTACATCATCTTTCTGTACAATTACTGCTCCTAGAAAGTGGGTGTCTGATGAAGATCTACCAGAAAGGACTAGGGCTCGTTCCAACACAATGCCCTCGATAGGTGGTCAAAGAACCAACATGTATTCTTCTGAGAACATCAGGATGCTACCAACAGAAGACACAACTGATGAATTGACTGACAGAAAAGTTCTTAATTCTCAGCTTGAGTCATCAGTCTGGAACAATCACGATGAAGACCAAAACATATCCCCAAAATCTACAGTGGATTCCAACAGAGACACTAAACGGGTTTTACCAATAATAAAACAAATGCGAACACAAAAAAGCTCAACCAAGGGAGGAAAGAGTTTAACGCTAGAAGGTAGTAAGGGTTTGGAGACGTTCCGCAAAGCACTTTCGCGTTCAGTCGGCTCTGGAATTAGGACAGCTTTATCAAGGGTGTTCCGCAAACCTCCTTTAGGTTCACGAAGTGGTAAAGGGGCAAAGTCTGCTGGCAAAGCAAAAGCTCAATTTGTTGCAAAAGATAACAAAGACAAAACATTGGGATCCATGCAGAAGAGGGAACCAATGTGTATTAGACCAGCAATGTCTTGTGATGGGTTGGATGAGCTTAAATCATTAAAGGACAAGAAGCAAGGATGCTGGCACAGTGCTGAGACCCTGAACAGTAAAAACAGCAGGTGGGTCAAGGTCCAACAGGAGCAGACTGACTGGGTAGAGAACAATGGTGAGGAAGACACTGATGGCTCTTCAGACTGTGACAGCCTATTCTCAGTGGACTCCCTGTCATCAGCCTATGCTAATGCGTTAGCAGAGCAGCTTCGGCAAGAAGACCATGAGCCAAGTGAAGCAGAGAGTGCGGATAGCCAGATGTCCAAGGACTCACTTGCCCAGGACAGAAGTGGGATCAGCATTACTACAAAGCCATCTCTGAAGCTTAGTCACTCAGTGTGTCATAGTTTCTTGCCCAAAAGTAACCTGCAAACGACCATGCATGGAGTAAAATCCAAAGACGTGCCTGCAGAGATTTTTTGGCGCATACATGGCAACAAGGTTGCAAAGGAGTTTTCACAAACCTTACAGGTATCAGCGGAGACTAGACCCTCCAGTGATGCAAGTGTCAGAGAGACCGATCCTTTACTTACCCTTACTGATGCATGGTCCTCCAATGATGCAACAGACAGTCCTCAGAACCCCAAAGCCTCAGAGGATTTGTTGAAACAGGAACTATACACACCAGCAGAAAACCGTAACAGACAAAGTCTATCTAGTCTGGATCTGTCTGGTGAAATATATGAGTCGGAACCCCAAACGTTACCCTACTTTGAGTCAACAGAGAGTGGAGGCGCAACAGTTAAAGAACAAAGTCACAAATCATCTGAAAGGGAAACAAACCCTGACTATATTTCAAGTAATCCTACATCTACGTCCTGCTCCACACCTGAAAACACAACACTGCAAGAGAGTAAAGGGTTATTGAGCAATTGTGAGCCACAGTACACTTCTGGAGAGTCTTCTTCCACTCAGGACATGACAAACAATCACACACCGAGCACAAGTAAACCAATTCCACTAAAATCAATTCCAGTGGAAACAACTGATGATGATTTGCTATTGATTAACTCTCATTCCAATCGTAGTAATGTGATGCAAGATGGGAGTTCTCCGGAATGCCTGCCAGGAAAATCCCATGCTAAGGATTTGCAAAACAGATTCACTGATCAAGCTGCTTTTGTTGCCACTGCTGTGGAAACTGATGTTATTGCAATACAAAAGGATTTTACAGAATCAAAAGAAGCAACAATGTCTAAAGAGAATTTCGTTTTTCTGCTTGGCTGTGACCCTTCCAAAGATGTTATTACAGTCTCAAAATGTGGACATAACACACCTCCAGAGAGTCGACAGTCTGATGAAACTCTGCAGCCAGAAAGTGTTTTGAAAAACAGTAATATCCAACAACCTCATCAGCCAGCAATGTGTAGTTTAAAAAGGGAGAACTTTTTACATGAGTCAAAAAGAAATACGGAGCTGTTTATCCAAGCTGCGAGTGATGGAAAAGCACTGGTACAGAATCAAGAAGTGAGTCATGACACAGGCAGCCATGAGACCAGAAATGGCAAAGATCACCTTCTAAAAATGAACATATCACTGGAGAGCTCCGGTGAAGTCACTGATTGTGTTCCACTGGAGTACGAGTCCTGCAGTGCACAATACAAGCACTCAAGAAAAAGGAGCAAAGATTCTCAGGACGTTTCAAATTGCAATATGAAAATTCCAAAGATAGGTTGTACAGAAGCGGTTGCTCGATGTGATCCTGCTGTAGCTAATGTGGTATTCAAGTTTAATGCCACTTCGGGTAGCAGCAGAGTTGCAACAGAGAAATCGTTAGCAACAGAAACAGAGTCTATGAACTCGTACAGTGGCTACAAAAAAAGGATGTGTGAACAAGAGTCCAAATTAGTATCAGTCGACAATAGCAAGTACAGACCTGAACTTACAGGCACCACACAGCAAAAAATAGCCAAGCATCTCATGAATGAAACAGAGATTGTGGATGGAAGAGAATGTGTCTGTAGTAAACCACAAAAGATGTGTCACGTGATAAATGAGCAGATATCAGAGGTGGTGAAGGATCACTTGAACATGCTAGTCGGTGGTGAAGACTTTATCAGAAACCAAGAGACAGAAAACAAAAAATCCTCAGCACTCAATGCAGAGGATCTGAAGAACATTCAGCACAAGTATGAAATGACTTCAGCAAACATAGAACATTCAACCCAAAGTCATCCTGACACAATTCCATGTAAGACCAATTCTGGAACATCTGATAATGTCACTGATCAAAAATGTTTTTTCGAAGGATCTTCCACAGAAAGACTGGGAACTGATTTCATAACTAATTGCTCACCTAGGCCAGTGCAGAATGTTAGTGTAGAGATCTGGGTTTCAGATGATCATGATGCATATGGACCTGTGGCAAACACAGCCAGTGGACAAGATTTGAATGTAAACTCTACAGAATCAAGCACTGTCTTGTGTGTGGGATCAGCTGATAATGATTCTTTCAAAACGGAACATTTTAATGTATTGATTAGCGAAGTGAACGTGGATAGCAAAATACCCACGCAGCCGACTTCTGTTTCAACCTATTTGCAATGCGAGGAAATAATTTCAAATCCTGAATTCACCACCAGTGCTCACGACTCAAATTGTGAAAAAAGCGACCAGTTTGTGATAATACAATCTGACATGTTACCTATGAACAAAGCATGTCATGATCCCACTTCTACAGGAACTTCTGTAAGAATTAAAGAGCCTGGATTTGATCTTCCACCATGCACGCATGGACAGCCAGGGCCTCGTCCTGAAACAACTAGCATTTCAGGAAAAACAAAAGAAAATTCTGATGTCCAGGTGTCAAATCAGTGGTCAGAAGCTGCAGTGGATTGCATTATTTCAGACATGCATAAAGAGGCAGCAATGTGTAAATCTGTGGAGGAAAGCAAAGTAAATATGACTGTAGAATTTCAGCAGGGAGTCAATACCATGGCACACACTGATGCTGAGTCAGAAATACAGAGGAATGAATGCTTACTTAATTCCAATATTTCCTGCAATGGAGCTGAAAGTTGTCATGCCACTGATTCTGGACTACAAACGCTGGCACATCCAGAATGTGCTCTCGGATATCCTGCTGAAGAACAGTTTTTCTCCCATGATCATGGTGAGCTGAACTCTAATGATAGAAATGACAAATCCATGGAACTTGGAAATCATATATTAAGTGTTAATAGAAATAAAACAACCACCATTTCTAAATCGTGGCAACATCGAGCAGAGTCCAGTACTCCTTCAGAGCTACAGGGAGACAATCAAGTGCAAAATACCCAAACGGTCATTACGTGCAGAAAAACATTTAGCTGTCCTCGGCCAGACCAATCAAGCGGTAAAGAAATCAATAATGATTGTAGAAGCAAGGTTCAGGCACAGTATGGGAATGTTCGAAAAGAAAATCAACTGCAATTTCAAGAATCATCCATGCTCACAGAGTCTGTAAAAATACCAGATCATGACAGAAGATGGGCAAATAAACGTGAAGCAAAAAATGTAGACACTTCTACAAAAACTGAGTCATTAAAGGTGAAGCCAAAGGACCATCATAAAGTCAAAATTGAAACAGCCGCAAAAGCTAATGGAGGAGAAGAGACAAGAATGAGTTTTTCTAAGCCTAACGATGACATGATGAGATTAAAACCAAAAAGGTACAGAAGAGCTCATTTTACAGCCCCTTCAAGTTCATCCACAGATTCAACACCTGATTCATCTTTGGATAAGATCGCTAAAACTAGAGTCCATAAATATACTGTGGCCACTTCAGTCAAAAATTGCAGTCCTGCTATTGAAGGACCAAATGTAGTTTCTGAAAATATAAATATCGCTGATGACCTAAGTATGCCTCCATCTTCTGCCATTAATCCAAGACGAGTTGAGTCAAGATTAGAAGATCATCAGTCTCTTGGTAGTGGTACTGGCCCTTATCTGGCATACGCTGGAGCCACAAGAGATGTCACTACTGTTGTAGAAGAGGACGCAAGATGCCAACAACAGAGGCAGAATCATCTGACTTCAGAGCCATTACAAGTTGGAATGTCAGTGGATGATGAAGCAGTTCATTTAGCCATGGATAATTCTTCTAAACGTACTTCACTTGAAAATAAGCATGAGGTACATAAGGAGTCTGATTCCACCCAAAACAGAGAACCTGTAATACATTTTACTTCAAGTGACATCAACCCATTTGTTCATGCAAGAAAAAGTGATCGTTTACTCAAACCTATGAACAATAATCAGTCATTCGGGAGTGCTGTCGCCATATCTAGACAACTATCTCCACCTGAATACTCTGACAAAGTTATAACAAGATGTTGCAGTGTGGACAATGGCTTAAATGTTCAGAATTCTCCTTTTGATTCTCACTTGAGCATGTATGCAATCCAGAAGGGTCTTTCTAGTACATTGAGTAGTACTGAGGATTCTAAAGAACACATTTTTGAAGCACCCCAGTTGAATAAAGTATTTGATATTCCATTTGTTTGTAAAGAGAAGTCTTCAGTGAGTTCAAGCAGTGGATCTAACAGTGCTACGTTAGAATCAGGCCATAGCTCAGGCCAAGTTGACGAAATTGTTCTAGTGTGTGCTTCTGAACATGAATCGCAAAAAAACAGACAGGATTCACGCAGCTGTGACCATAGTGCACAGACAGTCAGGTTTGAGGACCTGAAGCAGAACAGCAGACACAGGAGAAGCAGCACCCAGGTTCCTGTGTCCAAACAGGCACATAGAAAACCAACCACTTGGTCAAGTCTACAGAATATGTCTGAACATCTTTCTGAGTTGATTGTCAGCACCTCTGACCTTCTGGGGAACATTCAGTGCATGAGAACCGGGGAAAGGCCTCGGAGATATGGGCATTCAATACAAAACAATTCAAAGGTATGCACTGACAAGCTTGGAAAGAGTGATGGTTCTACCCAAACTGCTATAGATATTGGGATCCAGACTGAGGACAGTCTGTTGTTTATGAAACAGAATAAAGTTCTCCAAAATAGCCCACCTATGGACGATGCGAAACCTCAAGAGGTCAATGTGATTGTCAAAGTTATTGGCCCAGAGATTTGCAGTATGCCAAAGGAAGGTGGTGTTTTTAAGAATCAGTGTGACAGTAGACAGTCATTTGATAATATAAAAAGTATGCCTGACTTGCATCCTAGAGGGCCATCTCCATCTAAGCAGTTTGGGAGAAAGCTGGATGATTTAAAGTTTCTCTCGCTAGACACTGTCGTACCAAATCAGAACTATTTGACCGCCAGGGTTGTGACTCCTGACACAGTCGACTATATAGCTAGTAATCCATCTTCCAACCAGAGGGGCACACGCACCTCTGAGAAGTTGACAAATGAGAATGACAGGCGTCAGAATCCAAAGACAAAGACTAGCCTTGATAAACAGGTACCACATGGGTTGCTTGTAGATCGTGCTTCTTCACCTATTCTCACTGTGGAGGTTCCACGATCTTCCCAGAAAGGGATAACAACGTCTGCACAGCACTTGTCAAACCACAAGAGCTCTAAAATGGATGCTGAGACCCGGATCTCAAGAACTGTTAGAAATCCACACAAAAACACTACAGTTAATTCACATTCTCACAGAGTCTGTGGAAACAAACCAGGATATTCAATGTCTCTTGAAAACTTAAGTTTTAAAAGTTTCACAAATCCCTATGGATCTGACACATCCTCCACAGAAATCTCCATATCTAACAGATGCACACAAAATGACATAAAAAAACTTGTTTGTGAAGTGCAAAATAAAGGAGCAAGTCAGGCCATTTTGTGTAATCCTCCATCACAAAGTCAGTCTTCTGCTCTCAAACACTGGCAACATGATGATCGGCCAACTACATCGCAAAGCTGTGGAATCAGCATGCCTGTATGTAAACCTTCTAATGATTTGATGGCGTGCTGGAGTGATACGAGTAAAAATTCTCCACAGTACCAAGATATGGATATTATGTCACTGGCTCCAAGTGAGTGCAATACAGACATTTTGGTTAGCATCAATCCACTCAATGAATCCACTCCACTCCCAGAGGACCTTTGGATACCTCATGACCTGCCCATGCACAATAAATTTACCAATTGGTCAGGCATCAACCAAGAGCCGTTGGCAAGGCGCATCAATGAAAAAACAGCAATTGCAGAGAAATCACTGGATCTTAACGCTAATAGTCTGCAAAATCATTCATATATTGTTGGCTACAAGCATAAATCGGACTCGGAAAGGACTGACAGACGGACCAGAGAAATCGAAAGACTGAGAATGGAGCGGGAACAAGTACTCTCTTCGATGCATCTAGACCCGAGTCCTCATCCGCTGAGTGTGGAGCTCATGGAGGCCAGGCTACATTATGGCTTGGGACAGACAGACACTCTGCTGAAGATGCTGAAGTCAAGCAACAGAGAGGAATCCACCATTTCAACCAAACAGCAGCTGAATGACAGGTGTGTAAAATGCACTTAAAGGTGTAACATTAACTTGATGTTGCAATGTTGCCTTTTTTATTGTAAAAAAGTAAAAAAAAAAAAAAGTTTAATAAAGTGAATGTTAGTCATTTTGGCCTGTTACTTTATCCTAAGACACAGGAGAAGTATTGATGGGTGGAGAAAAGAGAGAGAAGCTTGTCTTCAACCGCCCCGCCGCGCTCGAAGCCTTAGTCCCAGCAGACACACAAACTCATCTCAGCGTGCTTTGGATCTGCCAAGCCGGCAGAGAGAGTATCTACAGCAGCTACGCAAAGAAGTGGTGGAGATGACCAGGTGCCTGTTCTGCTCTTTCCATTTCTGTGTTTCAGTAGCTGTCTGTCTCACTTTGTATCACACTCTCTGAAAAACAGATTTTAATCCCTAGAGAAAGTGTTTATACTTGTGTTCGAGTCTCAGAGGTGTGTTAGGTCTTGCTGGATGCTATGAGGGAGGGAAAGTTGGACAGGGATCATTTACCTGGCACTGCCACAGCGGTCCCATGGGTAAATCGAGGTGCTACAAAGATGGCGAACGAAGGCGCCATCCGGAGCTTAGTCTGTTCCTTCGTGCAGATTGATTCTCACCGTAGGAGTCTTCTGGCTGCTGGTGAAAAGTAGTGGTCAGTGGGAACAGACAGGGGTAAAGCATGTTGCAGGTGATGAAAATGACTAGGTAATTGGAGGTCCCAATTTGGGAGAAAAGGGTTTCTTGAAGGTTTTTGGATTATTAACCTTTTCAAGGAGAGACAGTTTTATTTGAATTCTTCTCGTGTCCGCGTGGGTTTATTTTGGGTACTCCGGTTTCCTCCCACAGTCTGACGACATGCTTTAGGTTAATTGATTATGATAAATTGGCCCCTGCCTGAAGTGTGTGTGTGTGTGTATGTATGTATACACACACTGTGTATATAAAACTATGAATTTTGATATTACCTCTTGTCTTTTGTTGAATGGCCATTGATGCTGGTGCTATACCAACACAAACTTGAATTCTTCTGAGAACACTCAATTGTTTAAGCTTTAAGGGTTCTTCTAGCAGTGCACATGGATTACAAAACCATACATAAGTCGTTTCACTACAGTAAGCTTATTCCTGTTGTGTTTGTATGAAGTTGTGTTTGTAAATGAATCTAATCAGACCAGATGACCCTTTGTAGAGTTCCTGATCCACCAAGAAGAGAGGGTCAGTGTCCCACTGACATTGAACTTCTGCTGCGCGACTACAGTCGAGCACGTGAAGAGGCAAAGATGGAGATTGCCAAGGCACGAGTGCGACTCCGTGAGAGGACAGAGCAGGAGAAGCGAAGGTTACAGCAGCAGGCTCTCACACAGGCTGTAAAGGTGAGTTAAAATGCAACTCCAGTAAATTGCTGTCAGGTTAATGCATGTTACTGCTCATTGCTTATCTGGTTTACCAGTCATCTGAGAAAAGAGTCAAGTGTTTGATTTAAGTACAGGTATGTGCCGTGTAACGACCGCATTACTTTCCGTGAAACAGATTGTTGATCGAAATGGCCTTTGACCATCCATTACCATAGTCGCGTATTTTTCTTATGCTACTGTAATGTAAGTACAAAGGGTCTTTTGACAAGAAAATTGCTTGCAAGCGATACGTCAATGTAACGTCAGAGATACCACTGAATATGTGAGTGTAATGCTACCATCTACACAGCAACCAAAAGCCTAAACTGCTGTAGCGTTATATAGCACTCTCTTCAAGAAATACACAAACATGCACTTCAGTTATCAAATCCAAATTCCAGATTTCCAGAACAGCCAATGCAGTAATCAAATTTTAAACATTTTAATCCTGTAAGCAGTGTACAAACTTTTCCATTTCATGTATCCTCTGACACCTGAAAAATATCCGTGGGGGACACAGAACGTAATGTAACGTACCACTGCTTATGCACGTAGTTAATGCAAAGTAAATCAGTACACTTATTTATGGCAGTTACAATATACATGCTAAACCTGTTTCATTTAACCAGCTGTTTACAGCCACAACATGTGGAGTCAAAAGACAGATATTTATTTCCTATTATAATTTGTTATAATTGTTGTGACCTCAGACGTTAAAGCAAACGAACATTGATCGGATGGTCGTTAAACAGTGCTTACCTGTACTGTTCTTGTCCTATATACAAAGTACCACAGCATGCTTTCTTCATCATCGTGTAGGATGATCTGAGACATCGCACACGTGTCAGCAACAGCACCTTGTGTACTGGTTCCAATCTGAGTCTCTCTTCTGGACCTACTTCTGGCTATAACAGCAGTAATGCAGCTTTACTAAAAGATGCCACATCACCATCTACACAGGTGAGGGAACAAAAAATATGTAGTAACAAAACAATACGAATTTTTAAATCGGCACGTGTGTGTATATATATATATATATATATACACGTGCCGATTTAAAAATTCGTATTGTTATACACACATATATATACGTATATATATACACACACACACACACACACACATATATATATATATATATATATATATATATATATATATATATATATATATATATATATATATATATATATATATATATATATATAGCTATATAGCTGCTTTTGATACAATGTGCCGTTGTAAAAGGCACTATATAAAAGGCACAATATATAGACTTGGTCTAAACTGTAGGGTTTGGTTAAAATATGACTTATGGACTAAACCTGTCATGTTTCAGTAGTGACATGAAAATGTCGGGCATGTAATGAATCCTTTTTTCCACTTAAAAATAAAACTATAAATTGAAGTCAAATGTATTTAAAAAAACATAATTGGAAAAACAAAAAACAAATTCAGTTTCGACAGCCACCTCCAAATAGAAAGCACCTATCTCATGTAATTTAGAGAGTAATGGATTGAAAGTGAAAAGTAAAAGCGAAACACTTACTCTACTGATGAACTCAGGGTGATGGCATAGCTGCTAAGATAAGTGCAGCCTGTGTTCTGGAGCATTCAGTTCCTGTTTTCCTTTCGGTTGGCTCTTATAGCTAATTTGCACTAAGAGTACAGTACTGTAGATGCAAAAATAAAGAAAAACATGATAAACACAGCGGGGATCCTCACTGATTAAGGGATATTGTGAATTGGAATCACTGTGTACTGAATCTTGAATCATGAATCGTGTTTCGGTTGAAACTAGTCAATGGCTCAGCTCATACAAGTTTAAGCAAGTGCGCCGAGTACGAAGCAAGCGACGACAACCGAGACCAATTTTTGTAGTCAAAATGCATTGAGAACCGACTTTGACAAATCCCGAGGTGGTCGAGAACCGAGGTACTACTGCATATGGTTGCCTGTACAATAACCACAGTGTAATATTTAAACATAGTCATGGATCACAAGCAACCAAATCATACATTTAAGACTTAAAAATATGTTTGTATGCTTCTGTTTCCCAGATTACAGGTGTCTCGGATGTAGGCTTAAGAGTCAAGACTCGACCACCCGTGATACCTTCTCAGGGTTTGAAGACGTCCCGTGCTTGGCTGTCAGTACAGGGTGAGCGGTGATCATTCAAATTTGTATTGGTAATGAAGTCAAAATTTCTACTAAGCAGTAACTTTTTATTAGATATTCGTTTGGAGAACTCTGGATACGAGCTTCAATCCTCCTCTTCTCCATCGTCTCCCCCTGCACGGCAGCGCACCTGTTCTTTTGGCTCACCGTCAGCTATTTCCATTTCGTACCAGGACATTGCAGACTGTACTATCACTAGTGCAATGTCAGAGGTAGAGTGAGACTTTCTTAGCATTTCTGCATGATCAGCTGTATGATCTATATTGCCAAAAATACATGTGAAATCCTGGGTGTTGTTATTATTATCCCCATTTGCTACTTCAACAGCCTTCAGTCTTCTGAGAAGGCTTCCTGCTAGATTTTGGAACTTGGCTGTGATGTGGTTAATGATGTTGGACAGTACGCCCTGGCTCCCAGTTAGCATTCAAATTCATCTCAAAGATGGCTAATGGATGTCTGGTGGAGGTCTAAAAGAGTTCAGGGCCATGTAAGCCAGCCAAATTCTCATTCAAAGTGAGCAAAACCATTTATTTAGGGCCTTTGTTTTCAGGGGCAGGGTTAGAAAGCTGGTGAACTGAATTGTTGTGGACGTGGAAACCTATGAAAGTGGTCACTGAGGTGTTCAGTACAATAAATTCTATGGTCACTGTTTATATTATGAAGCTGTTAGCAAAGAGTGTGACTGGATTAACAGAGGGCACTGGTGGCACAGTGTTTAGCACTGTCGCCACACAGCTCCAGAGATCCATAGTTCAATGGTACCGAGACTCCATCTGTTTGGATGCAGGTTTCCTCTGGGGTAATCCATTTTTTTCCCACGTTCCAAAAACATGTGTTAAGTTAACTGGCATGTCCAAAGTGTCAGTAGTGTGTGCACATGTGCCCTGTGATGTATTGGCACCTTGTCTAGAGTTGGTTACTGCCTTCCCTCCATGCTGCCTGCTGACCCCAACTCCCCGTGACCCTGAAATTGAATTAAGTAGATATGAAAATAAATGAATGAATGAAATATTGAAGCTAAGAAATGACTTTTGGTCATATACAGTAGTGTATATAAGGTTCATAAACTTAAATCTAGCTTCATGTTGCTTAATATGGTTTTCCATGTCTCAGGTTCATTTAGCTTCTGGAGGGGATATAAGAAATCTTCTCACAGGGAAGGCTAAAGCTGGCTGGAGGTTGGTGCTGTGTTAAAACAGTTTTCAGAAGGTGATGCCACATGTTAGAATGAATATTCACCCTGATTTCCTCCCATTCAGGCACCAGGGATTGGAGCGAGGAGTTCAGACTTATCACAGGCCCTCCCCCAGACCCTCTGCCCATGGCTTTCTAGGTGCTATGGAGCTGGACAGATCCCTGACTAGTCTGAGATCTGTAATCCGAGATCACTCCAAGATTCATCTGTATCACCAGTCTCTCAAGTCTGCCTGGACACAATCGCTAGATGAACGCACACAATTAGGTAGTAATTATTAATATTAAGCCAAACTATCTGCGCAATGATTTGTACATTTAGTGAAAAGAATATGCTTGCGGTTGACTATGCTCTTGATTTCACCAGTCTACCTGCTGACTGATCCGTCCAACTGCCAGCTGAAACAGCCGCGGGATTTTTGTTGCCTGAGCGCAGAGTCCAGACAGGTGTGTTTTCTCTTTTCAGTTGTGCAATATGGATAATACTGTAAGGGATACACAGATTTGGATTTAGGTATGTCTGAAAATGAAAATAAGGGCAATTTCAGTCAAAAAAAAGTCAATCTGACCTTTAAAACATAAATTGTGTTTTATATTTTATGTGGTCATTTAGAGCTACATTTAACTTTTCTCACACAAGTTTACTTCTAATTATACTGGGCAACAATTTTAAACTGAAATAGATGGACCTTTATATCAGACTTTAACTGACAGTATAATTAAATTATACATTGTTTGTATCACTTATTGATTAATAAGTCTGTCCCATACCTAAAGTATGTACAAACTACTTGGAAAATGTATCCATTTTGTTCTCTAATTTATCTACTTTTTCATCACCATTGTCATTGTGTGGTGTTTTTGTTTTGAGTCTCTGGCACAGGCAGATTAGATTAGGAAATTTAACAGTATGTTTTGATTTTGATGCTCTGCCATTTATATTTTTCATTCAAAAGTTGTAATCTGAAGTGTGATCTTTGAGGTATATCCAAACTATAGGAATGGCTATGAGAAGCCTGAAACGTGACACCACAAATATGGGGGTCCAAGTTTGATTATGGTCACCCACTTTACAAGCAATTCTCTTATAATTGTAATGATGGAGTGTGAAGGAAGGTTTTAGAGACTTCGTGACAACTCACAACAGATTTTGGACTGTTTACATAATTTCATGGCATTAAAGTGAATGGGGTATCAACACATTTAAATACACAAAAGCAGAAGTTTTCAAGAGAGTGGAAGTAAAAACACTGCACAAGAGTTGTTTATACGTTCAGAATTCTGGCCTGCAACTGGCAGGGAAATGCTACTCAAGAGTGGGCACAGCTTGCATGCCACAAATCCAGTCATGTCTCTCTAGTCCACCAATCTATGCTTTATGTTAGAGTGGCCAGATAGAAGCCTCTCCTCAGTAAGGGACGCATGAAAGCCTATCTGGAGTTTGCAGAAAAGCAACTCTCAAAAAGGAGACTGTGAGAAAAACATGATTCTCTGTTCAAACCAAAATGGAACACTGCCATAAAACCCAGATTGGTAGAGTGCTGCAGTGATGGTTGACTATCTGGAAGTTTCTCCAATCTGCACACAGAATCTTTGGAGATCAGCCAGAAGTACCATTGGGTTCCTGGTCACCTCTCTTACTAAGGTCCTACTCTCACAATTACTTAGTTTGGTGGAGTGGCCACTCTAGGGGACACACTCGCTCACTCTCCAACATTTGACCTATTGCATGTCTTTGTGGTATGAGAGGAAACCAGAGTACCCAGAAGGAACCCGCACAGATCTGGGGAGAACATGCAAACTTCGTACAGATAGCAGCTAGGACGGGAATCGAACTAGTGCTGTGAGATTAAGCACTGGCGTTGGACTAAGCTTACATTCCCACATGCCATAGGAAATAAGCTCAAATATGGCATCCCCTATCCCCAGGACAAAGTGGGCACAGATGCAGGCATGCCCTGAACGAGAAGTAAGTCCATTGCTGGGCTGGGTAGGAGTCGTCATAGCAGTGCCAGGCCCCCCTCCCTCAGATATCGCCAATCATGTCTGCATGTAATTGTCCTACCTGGCTGGAAGGCACTGCTGGGACACAATCCCCGGTCTTTGCAGTGGTGGGCCATCTTATTAGACCACTGAGTGCCTCTTACCCATAATTATTCACCATAATTATTGATCTTTATTCCTGTCTCTCTGCTTATGTTGTTCTGTCTGTCTGCATCTTTTCTATTGACTATGCACTAGGATGATATGTGGGTGTTGGCCATGCAATCTGTGTTTGAAGAGAGTCTCCCTCGCCCGAGTGTAAACACTGTACGTGGAGAGATGTTTCCCAGCGCCTGGATCCTTCAGCCCAGCCAGCGTCAGGGTCAGGATGTGGTCCTGGTTGTCTATCTACTACAGGTTCACTTTGTCTCATGACATTCCATACTTCTCTATCCTATCTTAATAGTACATTTCTAGAATAGAATAGAACTTTATAGTGTGTAATCCGTGTCTGATAATATACATTCATATCAGACACAGATTACACACGATAGCACATCACAAATACACACAGTAGACAAACCAGAGGAAAAAATTCTACAATTTGCAATTCTTACAATGTCTCCCCCTACAGGTTGATTTGGGAACTCCGTCCTTGCCTCAGAGACTGCTGAATGGCGTGGCAAGGAAACAGGCAGCCATAATCGCAGATCTTGATTCCTTTCTGTCCTTGTGACAAACAGGGTTACATGCTAAAGCACTCATTCTTAAAACTTAGCGTCTTTTTTAAGAATTGTACCACTTTAATTTTTATTTGATTCTTTTTCACAGGGCACTGATGCTTGGTTTATTTATATATGAATATGTGAAATAGTTTTGATACTTTGTTTTTGTACATTGTGAATATTCTTTATGGTGCTTACGTTGACCAAAGAGTGGGCAATGTGGCATGAAATTTGTGTATATCCCACCCATTTAACCCAGAAGCTACCTATGTTCTTAAATGCACTTGACATAAGTCACTCTATAGGTAGCTCTGCATAGGATAATTAAAGCCATTCCAGTATTTTAGGTGTATAGTATATAGGGGTGTACCGATGCATCGTGACATGATCGTCAAGTTATATTATGCGTTCTTGTTTATTAATGCATTACCATTTTTAAAACCCCTGAGGGCTCAATAAGATTACTTTTGTTTAATATTTTATACAAGAAAACTACACATTATTTTGAAGAGTTATTCTTTGGAAATAAACAGGAATGTTTTCGCTCAGTTATTTAAAATATGGTGAATTTTAGTTTATAATTTTAAACTTGTACAAGAGAATGTGCATTGCTTTGCATTGTTTACACTTCAGATATGAAAAGGTATGTATATTATCAAATGTAAAATCGGTAGAAACTCAAATTGTAAACTCTATCGTGAATCGAATCGTGAGCAGAGTGTATTGTTACACCCCTAATAATATAGTATAGTATAGATAATATCGCAGTACGCTTCCAAATTTAAGCTGAGCTATTTAAAACTTGAAGTTGAACAGAAATTGCAAAGACATCTTTGTTGACTATGTCAGAATGTATAAAGTTGTATGCAGTAGTGTTTCTACCTGACATGCACAATATATGTACAGGTTATTGGCATAAGTTAGATTTCAGCACTAAATCTATTCTGAAAGCTATGTTGAACTATGGTTAGGGTGACTAATGTGGACTGTTTGAATCTACATATTTGACATTCTTAGTATTTCTTTATTTTTACACTAGAGAAATATGCAGTGTGAGGCTAAAGGCAAACTGTAGAATGAAACCTATTATCACATCCATGATTGTAGCAAACAGATAATGATTTAATATATTCAGTCCCTGCACTGACACTGTGGTTTTAGTGTCAGATACAGTTTTACCGCCTTTCTTGCAGTAACCCTGCCTTTATAATATTATATTCCCAATTTGCTCACATGGGATGGTGTATGCATTTGATTAATGCAAGCTGTTTTTGGTTTCTGTGTCAGCACAATGGGTGAAATGCTAACAAATGTGCAACGCAAGTGAATAATCGAGTCTTGAGGTGCGCGTGTGTGGTGTGTGTGTGTGTGTGTGTGTGCGTGCGTACGTGCATGCGCACCTCCAAGAGTTGATTACATATCATAATGTAACCACCATTCCAAAAAAATTGCTTGGAAACTAACTTACAGCTGTGCTAGTGGAATGCTGGTACATAGACACAGATGAGGAAAAAAAAAACATTATGGCCACCTGGTCCATAATGAGGTTTAGATAGGTGAACGTCTGGGCTCCAGGTTTTGCATCAGCATCACACACCCTCCACTAGCTTCCTGTGTTCTGCTGAAATCGCTTCCCCACGTAAATGGTGTGTGCAAACAAGGCTGTCCATATGATGAAAGGAAAATGGGAACTAGTGGACCAGGCATCATCTTCCATTGCTATTTTCGACACCTGCATGCCCGTCATTTGCGTTGGAGAAGGATTAGCATGGACACACTGACATGGCCCCATACTCAGCAGAGTGTGACACACTGTGTGGTCACACATTCCCCCTGTAACCAGCATTAAAACAAGAGCTCTTTTGGCCATTAGGACCAGACGGTGTAACCCTGGATGCCCTTGAGATCAGCCTGGGACACCCAACGCCCTGTTGTTGGTTTGTGGTTTGACCCTCCTCAGACGACTGTTAGTAGGGACACCACTGTTTGGCCATAATCATTTGGTCCTTGTCAAATACGTTCAGGTCTTTATTATTATCTATTTTAGCAATAGTGACTTCTGCAAGAATTCCCTTTGTGTTATATCACTCAGCAGTGAATTTGGTCCGTAGCATCCATTGCTACTTGGTCTGCTATGGTATACATACTGCAAGTTATAATTAAATATTGACTATTTATTACATTAGATCAAGATTCTCTCATGCTCTGTGCATTATTAGTAATACAGAGGTTCTGTGTAGAACCCAAAATTGTAGGAGTATAATGTAGGAGTAATGAAGGAAGTCCCTCTGTTCGTTTTTTTATACTCTGTGTGTAAAGGTTTATTGACAGAAAAAAGCATGTACAATGTATGTCAGGTAAATGTAAAATAACTTGTAATGTTGCTAATTTTTGATAAGTTTTATTTTAAGACTTTTTAATGTTGGTATTGATTGTGTTTTATGTTTTTTATACTTTTGTGGCTGGAGAAATGTTTTAATTGACCTTTAATTTATAAGTTTTATTTTCTTAAATATATTTGACCTTTTCCATATGACTTGTTTATTTGTCCATATTTTAGATATGTTCCTGCGTGAGCATCAGAACACGAGCGTCACTGGTGAATGCGAGTTTAGGTAAATTGCCCTATCTGATAAAATAGGCCAGATAAGGACTTCAAAATAAAAGCCATGTGCTGTTTCATCATTAGCTTACCTATAGAGTGCTTTGAGGCTATTCAGGTGATGTGGGTGGTTTCATACACTGGGGCGTCCTAATTATGTAAAATTGTGCTTTAAAAGGTATTCATGTTTGTTAATTTAAAAATACATGAACATATAAAACGTTATCAAAAATATAAAATGAGTATCACAACATAACATTTTGAAAAATAAAAAAGCATTTAAATGATTGGCCTAGTTTGAGCTAAATGCAGTAGATGTATAGAATGAAGCACATTTTGAATGAAGCAAAATTATTTTCAGTTATTCTCTGATATTTGCTCAAGTCTTGGTTTGCTTTTATAATCATAGATTGTTCAGGTTCTTTATGACAGTGGTGATCAGAAAAACATCTCTGAATACATAATGTCAAAAGGTGGATGGGCTACAACATCTGAATCACATCGACTTTTGTCAGGTAAGAACAGGAATCTGAGGCTAGAATGGATCCAGCTTAGCTTGTGTTAACTTGTGGTATCTATGTTGTTCTTGGTGGTGTTATGGTATGGGAAATGTTTTATTGCACTCACTGAGACATTCTTGGGAAACCCTTGCTGTGTGTGGGTGAGCATTATGTTGCTGAAAAATGGCAGTCGTTAGCCCTGCCATGAGAGGGAACCCGACCGACATCATATCCCAAACAGAACCTGGATTCGTCACTGAATACAATAAGGTTCCAGTCTGTAGCAGTCCAGGCTTCCTGTTGACATCTGTAACGGTTTGACGAGGTCGCATCCGTTACACATCACCACTACAAATGAAGGCGACGGTGGTTGGCTGTCAGTGGCAGGACACCTAATGGGCGCCATGACACCAATGACAATTAATTTTCTCCTTTCCTGCTAAGCACCTGGAAATGGTCTGGGTAGAGATAGGGGTGTGTAGTGAAGGTGCTAGTTGAGCCTGGATGGTGGACAATGAAACTGGGAGTTGTTAATGCTTATCGGCAGATTAAACAATCTTCACTACTGAACCACTGCTCCAAACACCTCAAAAACTAGGTCAGAGTGGCCTAATGACGGACAATTGGGCAACTCAACCATCCTGCTCCTCTCGGTCCAGTGATGCACCCCCTCTCAAAGTCAGCTGCGCAAAATGTCTTCAGGTGGATTGTTTAGCAGTCAACAATCTCTCACCAAGAGTCACACTACCCAAAAGAGAGCCCATTTGTAGGGCAGTGGGGGAAGCCCTTTAATGCCCTCTTGTGGCAAGACCCAGTGTCTAATCAGACCACATTTGTAATCATTTACATATCTGCCTCATGCATAACTGCATGCCACATTTTGCAGCAACTTAACATTTCTATCTGGGTGAAAATAGTTGTTGTTGTTTTTGGTCAACGCATGTATTTTTCTCCCCATATAAACCTGCTATTCTTGGTTAGGCTCATGGGAGGCTTCAGCACCTATCCCTGGAGAGCTCAGGCTACAGGCATAAACATGCACTGTAAGGGATACCAGTCTTATCACAGAGCTTGGTAGGGGTTGATGTTTCAGCACCAGGGAATGACCCACTGACAAGCCTCCTCTTCCTCAGACACAGCCATCATGTGGGCAAGTGACTCCTGACCGTGCTGGGTTTATTTATTTATTTATTTATTTATTTATTTTCTCATTCTGGTCAGGGTTGCAGGGGATTCCAGAGCCTATATTGGAATGTTTAGGATGCCAATACAGCACAGGGCTGGGTACAGGTCACTGTTAAAGTGCCGGTGATGATCCTCCTGTCCAATGTCCACTCTCATAAACACCCAATCGGCACAGCAAGGAATTAAAACCCGGTCACCACAGTGAAGGGTTAGTGAATTGGCACCATATCACCAGTCACACATTTTGGGCTGTATGGTACCTCAATAGGTGACAATAGGCAGTATACTGTGTGATTGTGATAACGGCACATTTGTTTGTGTCATGGTATAAATTAGAAATATGACTTAACATGTCTTGTGTCAGGCACGCAGCAGCACATTTCAGCTTTGTGCTGAAATGGAAAATCGTTCGCTTTGTTTTTAACTTTTGTGTTGATGTTCGACCTCTGCTCACTGAGAGGTGACACTTGTGTGAAACAGACGGCTGCTGGTAGAGTGTAACGCCACTTTGGATGGTTGTGAGTATCTGCATACCGACTGTATCTGCCATTTAAAGGCACTGGCACTCAGCAGGAATGTGAGCGCTGTGCTGAACATGCCGAAGCGAGGCGGTGCTTTCTTATTTTTAACCGTTTGGGCGGGTCGAACTCGGCTGAGCTGCTCTCAGTCTCCGTGTCCTCCTCCATGAGGCCGGGCTCTGCTGCTCTCGGGTCATACGAACCGCCTTCCACATAACGGAGCTCCATAAAAACACTTCAAACAAGGAGGAAACCAATTTACCAAAACAGCTATAACAGCACATCTCTGGTAAGTGTTTATAATGCCTGGAAAAGTTCTAATTTTAGTAATTACTACTAATAAAACTATATAAGGTTTACTGTTTAACCGCATGTCTGCTAGGTAGTAGCCTACTACTACTACTACTATTATTATTATTATTATTATTATTTAATGAGTTTAAACTAATTTAATCTGTTCCTGCTGACATGGCACACACTTTCATTCTGTAACTGGCCAAAGAAAAATGGAACAAACTGTGATCCCTTGACTAGATGGTAATTAACCCATTAAAATTATGTGTATTAAGATTTGTCCTTTAGCCTTATATTTTAAACTGTTTTTTTTCTGTTGTAGATGTATAATGGTTATTTATTTATTTATGTATTTATTTATTTATTGTTGTTATTATTACCAGCTCCTAGCAGTTTAAAAGTGTGGAACAACTTATTGACTTTAGCCCTGAATTTTTAAAAGTTGTTCATTTAAAATCAACATTTCCTGTGCATTACCTAGTAATTAGTCCACTAGTAGTATAATTAATGTTGTATTAAGATTTGCACTTTAGCCTTATGATTTACAAGGCATTTACTACATGGGTCTAAAGCTTTTTTAAATTTATTGTTGTTGTGCCTTGTTCTTGTTAATTATAATCATGCAGTTTTGCTTAAACTAATAAATTCGGTTCCTGCTAACAGACGTGTTAAAACTTTTTGTACCTCTGGTTATCAGTTCAAAGTATGGAACAATCTGTTGACTCTGAATGGACCCTGAAGTATATTATGAAGCAAACTAGTCAGTAATTTGTTCTCTAACAATAGTTATTTATGTATTAAGATTTGTGTTTTTAAATGTTTTACTAGCTATTAACATTGCAGGCTTAATTGTGTTGTTGTTGTTGTTGTTGTTGTTATGATTAATCTAATTGCTTTCCCACTAACATGGCAGGCATTAGTCCAAAGAAACTTGAAACAGCCTGTGGACTCTAACTTTCAGGGCTTTACCATGTGCTGTATAATTTTAGCATGTTGCAGGAAGTTGGGGCAGCTGCTTTCTAGTGTAAAATGATCTATTGTGGAAGTTCTTCAAGTTTGCAAGAAAAGTACAATCTAAGCCTATATAATTTGTGTATTTTATATTGTCATTATTATTATTAGTAGTAATAGTAGTAGAGGTAGTATTCATAGCGGTCACTGAGGCAGCTTCTTTCTAGTGTAAATAATGTATTGTGATTGAAAATAGGCTTTGGAATCGCTCAATGCTTTAAGTAAAGGTCCAAATAAATATCGTTTATTCATATTCAAACTACTTAATCCTTACTATATATGGTTAGTTCTACCATTTGGAAAGTAGGGGCAGAATTTGGACAACAACATCAAAGCATGGATCCATCCTGCCTTGTATCAACGGTTCAGGCTGCTGCTGGTGGTGTAATGGTGTGGAGGATATTTTCTTGGCACACTTATTGTTATTATTATTATTATTAATACTAGTAGTAGCGTTCCATTTTCGTGCTATATTCAATTTTATTTTGTTTGAGGGATTTGAGGCAGCTGCTGTCTGATGTAAAATGTTTAGTGATTAGAAAGAAAGTTTTACTGCCATCTTGAAAGGTGATGTGTCCAAATTTCTTTCATGTCTCACATCAAGTACAAGGTGCTTGGTTTTGTCTCTTATTGTTTACTGGTCTCATAGTGTAGGGAGTCACAGCTGAAGGGCAGAGAGGAGCAACTCCTTCTCTTTCTTTGCTCTGTCTCCTTGTCTGCATTGCTTGTTCGCTTAGTTCCTTTCCCTATTAAATACATGATGTGGTTTCACATTATCAGGGACGGAAAATGATTTATAGTCTATCACTAAGCTTTTGAAATAACAAAGAAAATAACCACCTAGTCCTCACCTTATAAGGAAAACTGTTCTGTACACTGATGTTCAGAACCTAAATCTACATTCAATTACATCAACAACCTGTTGGCTGCTGTTTGGATTACACCATAAATAGTCCAACATTGATTGGTTCAACCATTTCAGTTCTACTTGTGTGCAGCTTTATGTGACCTGTGACAGTAATAGCAAGACAATTGCCAGGCCTGTTTTTTATTACCACAACAGTGCAGGATTTAAATAACAGCACCGCGTGCACTGGAGTGGACTACATGTAGGCTACCTATTTAGTCCTATGGTGGAAATGTTGCTATTTTGACAGTTCCTGATTTTTTCAGTTAACTTTTCATGCCGATTCAAGCATTAGAAAACTGCTTTAGCTTTATTTAACTCATTCCCAGTTCACTGCATCTGCAGTATTTTTGAGGCAATGTAAGTTATTTATCCTGAAATAAGAAAATCGTGGAAAACTGTATTTCAAAACACACAGTGGAATTCAAATTTTTAATTGAGCAATGTTATGTACATGTTTAAATATAAAATTGTAGGAAAACATACTTCCATTACTCTTTAACAAGGGTAAGATTAAATAGATAGATGAGAATGCATTTTGCCTTTTGAACGCGAGAACAATATATTATATTAGGAAGTAATTTGTTTTATATTCTTTGCCTAAACATTTGTTATAACCATTCACAAGACAACACACTTTATTAGGTACACCTGTTCAACTACTTGTTAGTTCAAATGTCTAATCAGCCATGGCATACTGTAACATGGCATAAACTCAGTGCATTTAGTTATGTAGACATGATCAAGAAGACCTGCTGAAGTTCAGCCAAGAATCAGAATGGGGGTGTAATGTAATGTAAGCGACTTTGAACGTAGCATGTTTGTTGGTGCTATACAGGCTGGTCTGAGTGTTTTAGAAACTGCAAGTCCACTGGGATTTTCAGGCACAGCCATGTTCTGAAAAAGAGAAAATATCCAGTGAGTGTCAGTTCTCTAGGCGAAAATACCTTGTTGATGTCAGTGTTCAGAAGAGAATGGCCAGATTGGTTTGAGTTGATAAAAAGGCAACAGTAACAGAAATAACGACTCATTACAAACAAGATACAGTGGGGCAAAAAAGTATTTAGTCAGCCACTGATTGTGCAAGTTCTCCTACTTAGAAAGATGAGAGAGGTCTGTAATTTTCATCATAGGTACACTTCAACTATGAGAGACAAAATGAGAAAAAAAAAGAATTTAATAGTAAATTATGGTGGAAAATAAGTATTGGGTCAATAACAAAAGTTCAACTCAATACTTTTGTAACATAACCCACCTTTTGTTGGGCAATGACAGAGGTCAAAAACGTTTCCTGTAAGTCCTTCACCAGGCTTGCAACACACTTAAGCTGGGTATTTTGGCCCCCATTCCTCCATGCAGATATCCTCTAGGGCAGTGATGTTTTGGGGCTGTCGCTGGGCATACACGGGACTTTCAAACTCCCTCCACAAATTTTCTATGGGGGTGAGGTCTAGAGACTGGCTAGGCCACTCCCAGACCGTGCAATGCTTTTTTTTACGGAGTCCATACTCCTCGTTGTCCGAGCAGTAGGGAGAACGGGAGAAAAAAAAGAAACGCAACAAAGTTTCTATGGGGGTGAGGTTCTAGAGGTGACTGGCTAGGCCACTCCAGGACCTTGCAATGCTTTTTTACGGAGTCACTCCTTCGTTGTCCGAGCAGTGTGTTTGGGATCATCGGCATGCTGGAAGACCCAGCCACGTTCCATCTTCAATGCTCTCACTGATGGAAGGAGGTTTTAGCTTAAAATCTCACGATACATGGCCCCATTCATTCTTCCCTTAACACGGATCAGTCGTCCTGTCCCCTTTGAAGAAAAACAGCCCCAAAGCATGATGTTTCCATTCCCATGCTTCACAGTAGGTATGGTGTTTTTGGGATGCAACTCAGCATTCTTCTTCCGAACATGACGAGTTGATTTTTTTTTACCAAAAAGGTCTGATATTATACCACATGATATTCTCCCAATCCTCTTCTGGATCATCCATATGCTCTCTGGCAAACTTCAGATGGGCCTGGACATGTACTGGGGACACTCCTGGCACTGCAGGATCTGAGTCAAATACTTATTTTCCACCATGATTTACAATTAAATTCTTTAAAAATCCTACAGTGTGATTTCCTGGATTATTTTTTTCTCATTTTGTCTCTCATAGTTGAAGCGTAACTGTGATGAAAATTACAACCCTCTCTCATCTTTCTAAGTACTTGCACAATCAGTGGCTGACTAAATACTTTTTGCCTCACTGTATGCAGTAGAAAATTTCTGAATGTACAACACATCAAACCTGGAAGCAGATGGGCTACAGCAGCAGAACCCCACACCGGTGTCACTCCTGTCAGATTGAACAGGCAACTGAGACTACAACTGCTTACCAAAATTGGACAACAGAAGATTGGATAAACGTTGCGTGATCTGAGGAGTCTTTATTTCTGCTGCGACATTTAAATGCCATAGCCTACCTGAGTATTGTTGCTGACCATGTCCATCCCTTTAAGACCACAGTGTACCCATCTTCTGATAGCTACTTTGACCAGGATAACAGACCTTGTCACAAAGCTCAGTGACAATGACAATGAGTTCACTGCACTCAAATGGCCTCCACAGTAACCAGATCTCAATACAGAGGAATGCAGAGTGTCTGTAGTTTGTCTTTCTTCTGCAATATTCTGTCCTACAGGTTGGGTGGCACGGTGGTGCAGGTGGTAAGTGGTGGTAAGATCCCAGGTTTGATCCTGACCTTCCATGTCTTTTCTGTAACCACATGGGTGTTTAATCTTGGAACTCCGGTTTCCTCCCACATTCCAAAGACATGCATTAGGTTAATTGGTATCTCTAAATTGGCCCAGTGTGATCTGGCTCTTCTTGTGAATGCCCATTGATGCTGATGCGACATTAAATAAATAAACAAATAAACTGTCTTGTGGTTACTAGCTAGGAGTTCATCAGCTTCATACATAGAACACACCAGCTATTTGGAATAATGTAATTATGCATTTGATATGGTGGTTATCACATAATTGTTGTAAAATATACTGTTGTGTTATTATCTACATTGATACCCATTTTACGGATGAACTACCGGTAGAGTTCTTAATAAATAACCAATCTGGTTTTAGCAAAAGCTACATTAATTACAGTGTGTTTGAACGTAAACATGTTCATAGATCAAGACCACTGGTAATGAGAGCAGGACTAGACTCTGTGGGCTATGATAAGGGAATTCCCGCTGAGGGAGTGAGCGTCATTCTCTGATAACGTCCTCCCTGCAACCTCCTGATACAGTGGTCAGAAGCAGGGCCTCTCTTCTGAACACAGACTTTCACTCTTTTGTTCAAACATTTTTGTACTTTCCAATAGGATAAGGTGGGGGTGATGACGTTCCTCAATTTTAAGCTCAATTATTTGAATTCTGATGAAGTTAATGAATATAAACAGATACCTATGTAGTTAGTTACAAACACTACTTTCGATCCAGACAAGTGGTAGACTTGGTAATGTTTGCTGTCAAGTACAGTTGTAAGAAATCCAGAGATTGTAATTCCACAACCAGTATGTGGCCCAAATAATCTGACGCCAATTGCCAATCGCAGTCAGCACTAAATGGATAAAAGATTTATGCATGTCTGAATCAAAGCTTGCGAGGCTGAAGCCTAAACTAAAAGACGTGCACCTTAGCTCAAAATACGTAGTGTGTGACGAAAATGTTAGTAGAATACCATGTTATTTTACTCAGTGGGGTTGCCTAGCCCTTGACTGGGGTGATAAGGATAGGAAAAAGCAACGTGCCTCACAAAGATAGAGCTATCATAGCCACCTAGCTTTAGCCGTCATTTCACAGAGGCACACGTACACACTTGTTCTGACCTAGACAGCATGTTAAATGTGGTGCCATTAGTATGTGCTGGGCAGTTGTCATGGCTTTTTTCCCCTCATTTTTAGACTTTTATACAGTGTAGGATTACGAGGGAATGTATGCTTTAAAAGAATGTATTCAAAAGAAAATCAAAAGTTTGACATGTGCATAATGTGACAGTTCTTAAACTGTAAAGTCTGAGCATGTCACTATATCTGTAAATGTAGTATGGTGTCATTTTCTCCTTTTCAGACCAATCTTTTGCTTCATTCCTCATTGCCTTGAGGTCTCCTGGCCTCCCCTCACCCTCCCAGCCATGACCTCCACTACTGACTTTGACAATATAGATATCACACAGCAATACAGCCGGATCAACACGCGCTTTGAACTGTCTGATGAGGAACTGGACAATGACAACAGCACAGTGCGGATCTTTGAGCGTTCACGCATCAAAGCTCTTGCAGGTGAGTTTCGTTCTGTCTTCATCTCTAGTTCTTTGTGCTTGGGTGATATACTTTTTACTTCGGTTGTGGCTCAAATGCACGACCTGAACTCGGGTGACAGAGCCCTCTCTCTACAATCTCTAATTGTCCTTCACTTGTATACCAGCTAACCAAACCCACATGCCCAACATGCTTTGTATGATGGAGCTGGACAGCTGCCCTGCATGCCTTCATACAAGCTTGAGGCAATGAGAGCCAGTCACCTGTGAGGTTGGCTGCTCTGAAACTGAGGCTTTAAAATAGCTCTGTGCAGAGACACATATGTAAGTGGTCTAGAATTTGAGTTAAACTGTAAAATACATGCTACAGCTGAGTATGATGGAAGAACTGTGTATATGTGTGTGTGTGTGTGTGTGTGTGTGTGTGTGTGTGTGTGTGTGTACACCTTGTTTTGCTATACTTGTGAGGACCAAATGCCCTTACATTAACAGGAACACCAGGAATTTCACTTGTGAAACTATTTTACTTGCTTTTTTCAAAAATGACAACTTTTATTTGAAAAACTAAAAGAGCCAAAAGATTTGCTTTAGGTTACAAAGTTTAAGATTAGGGGTAGGTGTGGTATGAATTTGCTGCAGTAGTCCTTAATTGTCGTTCATGTCAGTGGAAAGTCCTCACAAGAATAGCAAGACGTGTGTGTGTGTGTGTGTGTGTGTGTGTGTGTGTGTGTATACCTTGTGAGGACCAAATCTCCTTACAATGACAGGAAACCTGGAATTTTTACATGTGAGGACTATTTTTCCTGTCCTCACTACTTTACTTGCTTTTTTATGAAAACTTTTATTCGAAAAGCTATTTTGAAGAGCTATTTTTTTTTTTTAGGAAAATGGCATCTTTAATTTGAAAAACCAAAAGACCTAAAATATTTGCTTTAGGTTACTGAGGTTAGGGGTAGGGGTAGGTGTACGTGAGTTGTTAATTAGCTGCAGTAATTCTTCATTGTCATTCAAGTCAGTGGAAAGTCTTCACAAGAACAGCAAGGCAAACAAGCATGTGCGTGTATTTGGACACCATCAATCCACACCCCGCTCACAACATTTTTTAGTGAAATATTGATATAAAGGACGGCATATTTGTAGAGATGTTTAAAACTTGTTTTACTTGTACGCATAGTGGAACAGGATGTTTGCTTGCATGGAGCAAGAAGAATAACTTATCTGTTTTGTGCTGCTGTTATGCTATTGTGACCTGTGTCTTTAAGGTCTGAACATGATGCTGATGTGGTGTGCTCAGCATGTGCAGTGATCTTTGCTTAATGCAATTAGAGTTTCCTGAGTGAGAGCGAAAGAGAGGCTAGGCAGACTCAGAGTGAGAAATGTTGTTTAGTGCTAGTGAATAAACATAAGACTTCATATTATAGATGAATGTACACAAGCATCGTCTTCAGTACGAAGCATACCAGAGCAACACCTATGGTCAAAAATATTTTTTTGAACACATGTCCAGTGAAACAAACAACACTACAAACATGCTTTTGCATCTTTGCTGCAGGGTCTTTAAGCCAGTGTTAATACACTGATTTTAAATCAAGAGCACACTTTGCATTCGATGACGTCAAAGATTTGGGTTTTTGTAGAAAGGAGGAAGTGAGCAGGGATATATTATATGCATGAGTTGGGCACTGGAGAACCATTCTGCTCCTCACAATGCCTGAGAGTGAGAGCTACAGGGAGGGTGGGAGTATGGGGCAGATAAAGAGGAGAGGAGGTATCTAAGTGAGAGGAAGAGAGGCTGTACCACTCTGCATCACTTGAACTGTCTCGCTGAGATGTGTGTATTGCTTCTGGGCCAAGGATGAGCAGCCCGTGTCTGTGCCGTGCCTTTCCCGTAAACCAGCACCAGCTGAGGGAAGTGAAGCTGTGCCTGACGACCAGCAGAGAGACCGACACTATCTGCTCTGATGCCTGCTCCAGTGGGAAAGAGCTCCCCATTCGGGTCAGCAGTCCAGCTACCAGGAGCAGGAGCACACCGCCTGTTTCTAAAGCTGAGCGAAGTGCTAACAGGACAGCGCCCAAGACCAATGGGCACACCATGCATAAACCTGAGAATTTGCCTAAGAAGAATGGTGTTCTGCCAACCTCAGCTACCATGACCTTCTCTGCCTCTTCCTTGTCCTCATTATCCTCATCTGTGAATACCTCAAAGCCATCCCGGTCATCTCCACAAAAACCTTCTTCATTCCTGTCGTCCTCCTCGCAGAACATGAGACGTACCCGCTGGCTAAGCTCTAGCGCCTCCAACATCTGCTTCAACTCCATCTTAGATGGGAGGTTCAGACAGCTTCAAGGTAGAGTTTTTCTTTGGCTGCATGCCCTGCCAGACTCCCTCTATGAGACACAATACTCAGGCATGCTCCTTCTCCGCCCTGCATCCTAGATATTGTTGATGAAGGGGAAAATTTACATTTTTGTGGTTTCTGGTTTGGTGGTAATTAAAGATGGCCAACACTGCTTCTGCAGTTGTTTACAGATTCAGCTTTAAATCTTTGTGATGCACTCTAGAGGTGTGGTGGTGGACCAGTATGGATTATGGTGGGAATATGAATAGTACATGAATAGTACTCTGATAAAAAAAAAACACATTATTGTAACTTATTACCAACATCAACAAAATGAGCTATCTGTAAATATTTGTCCCAGACAAAGATTGTTAGTGTGAAGTCAGTGGGAATTCCCACACAAAGCCAACTAGCTAATGTTGAAAAAAACAGTACATGTATATGTAATCTCTACATATAACAGGCTGGCAATGATAAACTGAGAGACTGGAGTCAGTTACTTACAGTCCACCAAGACACCTTTTAAAATGCCTGTGTAATGAAGCTGTAACTGAAGCTATTTTGACAGTTGCAGTTATGGAGAAACTTCAGATAGGAAGAAACTTAAAAATCTGATTTGAAAACTGACCAAAACAAGATAATATGGCAGTGCTTATTTATATAATATGTGCACATTAGTTTTCAGCTGAGAGGTTAATCTTTGTAAACTCTACAAATATGTCTAATGTTATATTTTGTATTGGAAGAGGGAGGGGTTATCGGGGGCTTAGCTGGAATATAAATACTACTGCTCTCAAGGGTCTCCCATTACTCTCATTCCTCTGCTGCTTAATCTTTTTCTGTTCCTCATTTCCTCATTCATATTTCCCAAGTCATTGTCTTATGTCCTACATTATAATTATATCTAGAGAAAAGCATGACCTTCAGATTTAATTTGCTTTAAATTTAGCTCTTGGTCTCTTGCATGACAGCGGTGCTTGAGTAGGTTGGTAAAGATGCACAAATCATGTATATAGTACAATTATGAAACAAACATTCAACATTAATGATGTTTAGGTAGGATTTACACATCAAATTAACCTCCACATTCAAGCAACACATTGCTCACAAGGTCCATTTCTGTCATTTGCATGCCCATTGTAGGCACTTTTGATGGTGGATAGGGGAAACCATTGTGAGCACTCTGACTAGTCCGCAACTAGGCAGTTCCACACTCAGCAGGAGATGCTGCAGTGTGTGTTGTGACACATTCCTACCTTAAACACCTTTAAACATTTCACTGACTTGTATCACAGTAGCTCTTTTGTCCATTTGGACCAGACAGGATAGGATTCATTGCCTCGTGCATTGATGAGCCTTGGGCACCAACACCCTGTTGCCAGTTTGTGTTTTGTTGTTCCTTGGACCACTTGGTAGGTTCTCGCTACTGCTGACTGTGAGCGCCCCACAAGCCTTGTTGTTTACGAGATGCTTTGACCCAGTTGTTTAACCATAATGATTTATCCCTTGTTAAATGCACTCAGATCTTTACTTCTGAACGTCAACTAACATCCGTTGGGGCAAAGTCCGACTTCATATACATTTGTGGTTCAGTACATGCACGCTCACTTCAATTATCTAATCAGCTAATCATTTGGTACCAATTCCAGTGCAAAGATGTGGTCCAGCAATGTCCAGTGAGTGGCAGTTCTGCAGCAAAAAAGTTCTTGTTGATGAGAGTGTTCAAGGGCAGTGGCCGCACTGGTTCGAGCTGAAAGGTTACAGTAACAGATAACCATTCTGTAAAACTGTGGTGAACAGAAAAGCATCTCAGAATGCACGACACTTCAGAGCTTGGGTCCTACTTGGTATTAGTGTAGTGTTCCTAAAGTGGTACTTAATCTGATGGTACTCATGCTCCACATTTCTGTCCTTGGAAATTAGCAGATTGGGGATGTGGGAAGGGAAGGTTTTACAGATACCATTTTATATCTGTCATAACTGGACAGTTGAACTGTGTGTTGTGTGCTTATTTTTACAACTCTACTGCTGCTCTTCTGATTATTGCATGAAGTCGACTATTACTGTGGCCTCCACTGCTGATCATATTGCTGTTTCACTCGGTTAGTGTTTAGCGATGGGCACCATTAAACATACTGCATGTGTTTGAAGCTATTGCTGACTGTAGCATAAAACAAGCCTTCCCCTTTACAAAGAAAATCCATCAGTATAAATAATTCAATGATTTGTTGCTAGAACTCAAGAGGAGTTTTAAACCATGCCATGGATGGCGAGGAATGTTTAGTTTCCCTATAATGTAGAACAGATACAATGTTAGTTACACCTCTCCTAACTAGGACTCTAGACAAAAAGACAGAGGCTTTTCATGAAAAAAATAGATGTTTTTGTTGAATGCATGTCTGCAGCATTTGTCCTTCTGTCTTGGAGCAAATACCAGACTTTGACTCAGAATCACTTTGTTCCTCAGCATGTACAGTGGTGCTTGAAAGTTTGTGAATCCTTTAGAATTTTCTATATTTCTGCATAAATATGACCTAAAACATCATCAGATTTTCACACAAGTCCTAAAAGTAGATGAAGAGAACCCAGTTAAACAAATGAGACAAAATATTATATACTTGGTCATTTATTTATTGAGGAAAATGATCCAATATTACATATTAGTGAGTGTGTGAACCTCTAGGATTAGCAGTTAATTTGAAGGTGAAATTAGAGTCAGGTGTTTTCAATCAATGGGATGACAATCAGGTGTGAGTGGGCACCCTGTTTTATTTAATGAACAGAGATCTATCAAAGTCGGGTCTTCATAACACATGTTTGTGGAAGTGTATCATGGCACAAACAAAGGAGATTTCTGAGGACCTCAGAAAAAGAGTTGTTGATGCTCATCAGGCTGGAAAAGTTTACAAAACGATCTCTAAAGAGTTTGGACTCCACCAATCCACAGTCAGACAGATTGTGTACAAATGAAGGAAATTCAAAGCCATTGTTACCCTCTCCAGGAGTGGTCGACCAACAAGGATCACTCCAAGAGCAAGGCATGTAATAGTTGGTGAGGTCACAAAGGAACTCAGTGTAACTCCTAAGCAACTGAAGGCCTCTCTGACATTGGCTAAGAACATTGTTGCTCATCTGCAGTTTGCTAAAGATCACATGGACAAGCCAGAAGACTATTGGAAGAATATTTTGTGGATGGATGAGACCATAATGGAAATTTTGGTTGAAAAGAAAAGTGTTATGTTTGGAGAAAGGAAAGCACTGCATTCCAGCATAAGAACCTTATCCCATCTGTAAAACATCGTGGTGGTAATTTCATGGTTTGGGCCTGTTTTGCTGCATCTGGGTCTGGATGACTTGCCATCATTGATCAGAGAATTCTAAAGGAAAATGTCTGGACATCTGTCCATGAACTGAATCTCAAGAGGAGGTGGGTCATGCAGCAAGACCCTAAGCACACAAGTCGTTCTACCAAAGAATGGTTAAAGAAGAATAAAGTTAATGTTTTGGAATGGCCAAGTCAACGTCCTGACCTTAATCCAATCGAAATGTTGTGGAAGGACCTGAAGCGAGCAGCTAATGTGAGAAAACCCACTAACATCCCAGAGTTGAAGCTGTTCTGTATGGAGGAATGGGCTAAAATTCCATATTTATGCAGAAATATTGAAAATTCTAAAGGGTTCACAATCTTTCAAGCACCACTGTAGATATCAGTGTGTCATTGTGTTATAATGTTTGATGTAAATGTCTGTTTGAATCATGCTAACTTCAAACTATTGCTATTCATTATCTTTAGTAACTTCATAGCTCTGTTCCAGACAAATAGGTCAGCTTCAAACTCCTACCGTGTTTTGGTAGTATCTGTTTTTCAAAGGGAAATCGAACATTCCTTGTCATCCCATGGCTTGGACTGGGATGGCATAAGTCAGTGGTTAATGCACTGGTTCAAATATGGGCTGTCAATCTGTATAATTGTTTCTTGTAAATGCTTTAAATGTAAGTCATGCTATGGCAGTGTTTCTCAGTCCTGGTCCTGGCGCCCCACCGCTCCGCATGTTTTAGTGTTTTCCTGCTCCCAACACACCTGATCTAACTACTCAGCTCATTAATTGAAATTGTGCAGATCGGTGGGGTGCCAGGACCAGGATTGAAAAACACTGTTCTATGGGGATAAGAAGGAAATGGTCTAATGGTAAGTTTTGCCGAACTATTGCTTTAACACTCAGATGGCTGACATGGGTCATTCACTAATAGTTTATTGCACCACGTGAACACATATCTGGAATATTTACCATGTCCTATATGTGTAATTGAAAGGGTGAACGAGGGAAATTATTTTCAGCAAACTTTCATGCATTCACTCAGTCCTGAGGATCTTAATGGGGCTCCATCTGTGAGCTGCAGAGAACCTGTCATCAAAGTGTGTTTGCATTTTCTAATTGTCATAAATTTTTAATGGCTGGCAAATGTTAGTGTTAATGTGGCAGGCTTGTGAAACTGTACCTTACTTTCCCCACTCTGAAATGTAGAAATTCAGAGATTAATACTGTGGTATTCTTAGTGTCAATTTTTTTCTGTTTTATGTTGATGGACCAAGGGTGTGTAGCACGGTTTGAGTATGTAGAATGGTTTGACCAATCTGCTGCACTATTTTCTGAAGTTAAAGTGGAAAACTGAGTAGGCTGTCTTGCTACTCTCATGGGTCTCATGGAGCCCAATCTTAAAAGCATGAGTTCTTGCTCCCAGACTCTTTACATTGTGTAATGCTTTCCATTCAAATGCTCTTTTCCTGCAATACTTTAGCTATAGCCTCTCACTCACTTGCTGACTCGCTCTTCTCACAACTGCTTCCTAAATTCTGTTGTCATAAGGTCTGAATGATTTATACATCTGCATTAAAGATGCAGCATTTTAACTTCTATGTGAAAAAAATGAATGTAATTTTTTAATGCTGTGTGCAAATCGTTCTTCTATGTAATGTGAGCAGTTACATAAACAGATGGTGAGTTCTGTGATCTTTGGTTAAACTACTACATCTAATGTTTACCACTACAAAGGTCATATAATGTAAGCAATTGTTGACATTGTTGTGGTACCCCGTATTGGTGTAATGATGCATTGTGATGCGATGCACTGCAATGCATAAATGGGACGGTGTCCGTCATTGGGTGGGACGATGCATTCTTTAATTTAATGCCATCCAATGCAATTCCAGTTTTGAACACTAGCACAGTAGCATATCTCAGCGATAATCCTAATTTCTTTAATTGCAGGGGACTGTAGGTGCTTTTTGTTTACATTTTTATACAAGAAAAGTATTCTATTTTGAACTGATATTCTTCAGAAATAAAAAGGAATGTTTTCCCATGGATATTTAAGATATGGCGAAACTACAGTAAGGCAAGATAAAGCCTTTATTGTCATTGTACAATTATGCAATGAAATTATCATTGCTTTTACAGAACAGTGCAAATTTACACAAAAACAGAATAAGACAATCACACAGACAGATTAAGTCATTCAAACACACTAAGACTTTGCACTTCAAGATTAGTAATGCACTGAAAAGAAATACTGAATATAAGAAATATTGTACAGAGGTATTGCACTAATAGAATAGAGCATTTTGTTTGAAACATAATGTTCCTAGTAATTTATTTAAATTGCAAGGGACTAAAGTTTTATTGTTAAAAACAGAAAGAAATAAAAAAAACCTACAGAAATAAAAAAGGAATGTCTTTGTCAAATGTAAAATCATTAATCGTGAGAAAATTGAATTGTGAACTCTATCATGAATCAAATCGGGGAAAAAAACTGTTAAATGTGAGATGAAAAAAATGGGATTTTTTGTTTATGCTAAGACAGCTTAAGAATTTTCTGTCAATCTGTTCTCCAGATGAAAGAGAAGCTGTGCAAAAGAAGACCTTTACAAAATGGGTGAATTCTATTCTGGCTAGAGTAAGCTGTCGGATCTCGGACCTCTACCTAGACCTGCGGGACGGAAGAATGCTAATCAAACTACTAGAGGTTCTGTCAGGTGAAAGGCTGGTAAGCATCTGTTGGTACAAATAGACTGAATTAAATCAGAAACTCAAGTTAGCATTTTACAAATGGATACTCAAGCTAGCACTTAACCTGTAGTCTATATTGGTATTTTCCAGCCCAAGCCAACTAAGGGTCGAATGAGGATCCACTGTCTGGAGAATGTAGACAAGGCCTTGCAGTTTCTAAGGGAGCAGAGGGTGCACTTGGAAAACATGGGATCACATGATATCGTAGATGGAAATCATCGGCTTATTTTGGGGCTTATCTGGACAATCATTCTTCGTTTCCAGGTGAGATGATTACATGAGTCACTGATCCTCCACCATTCTCTTTTATCTGGTATTACAGTAGACCAACTGTAACTGTTTTTTGTATTGTCAGATGTTAAGCAAAGTTTATATATTTTTTTAATAGCTAAAGTTGACAGCCAGTGTATATATAGTCCAGAGAGTAGTAGTCCAGCAGTCCAGCACTGTGTGCTGCATAGTTTAATCCCAGTTGAGAAGAGGAAAGGACTTCAATTTTTCTTCTTAGATTTTTCAGGGTATTACAAACTATAACAGCAAAGATTTAAACATCTTTTTTTAATGCCTGCAGAAGTTGCAGAGCTGAAGCCTCGAATGGCCCTAATTAGCTAAAGTTGTGTGGAAATAATAACATTAGTACAAGGAAGACGTCAGTTAAATGTTAAACTTACTCTTGCCTAAACAAATTGGCATTTCAATTGCATTGATTATTAGTTTCTTATGCTAAAATATTTACCTGTATTACACACTTTGCTTTGTTCTAAATTATTCTCAAAGATTCAAGACATTGTGGTAGAAGTAGGACGAGTAGACCAGACTGGTAAGCAGGAGACGCGTTCAGCAAAGGATGCCCTCCTCCTTTGGTGTCAAATGAAGACAGCTGGGTAAGTGTTCTCAATCATCTTCCTGCCTTCAAGCTATTATATGTAGGTGGCCCACATCACTTTTTGTTTGTAATTTGGTATTCATTTATATTTTTAGGTACCCAAATGTTAATATCACCAACTTCACCACAAGCTGGAAGGACGGCTTGGCTTTCAATGCTCTGATACACAAACACAGGTGAGAGGGAACAACTTTTTCTTAATTTTTTTAAACGGATAAAATCCACTTCCAGTCAAAAACCTATATTTTACATTTTTCTCTAGGCCCGATCTGGTAGACTATGGTAACCTTCAGAGATCAAATCCAACTCATAATCTTCAGCAAGCTTTTAATGTGGCTGAGCGAAAACTTGGTGTCACTAAGCTTCTGGACCCAGAAGGCAAGAAAATCTCCCCATTCCATATGTCACCTGTGCAGAAAATGTATTTGCAATGGTCACTTCTAAACATAATCTTTGTGCTTGTCATGTTGCAGATGTGTTCACAGAGAACCCAGACGAGAAGTCAATCATCACATATGTTGTTGCGTTCTATCACTACTTCTCCAAAATGAAAGCTCTGGCAGTTGAAGGGAAGAGACTTGGAAAGGTGGGGATTGTTTTGTTTATATAAATGTGTGATGGCTAATATGTTCATAGAAGTTCCACTTGTACTAAGCAGGCATGTCTTTCTCCAGGTGCTGGACCATGCCAGTGAGACAGAAAAGATGATTGATAAGTATGAGACACTCTCCTCAGATCTGTTAACATGGATTGAGCAAACCATCATTATCCTGAACAATCGCAAACTTGCAAACTCTCTTACTGGAGTCCAGCAACAACTGCAGGCTTTCAATTCGTATCGTACTGTGGAGAAGCCTCCCAAGTAAGAGCAACATTATGCCATTCATTTAGCCATAATTTAGCCTTTCTGTGTTTGCCTAGACATTAACATAATCATTGATACTCTTTCACAATGTCTCCAAAGATTTCAGGAGAAAGGCAACCTAGAGGTACTGCTCTTCACAATCCAGAGTAGAATGAGGGCCAACAATCAGAAGGTTTACACACCTAAAGAGGGTGCACTGGTGGCAGACATCAACAGGGTAAGACAATGCTCTAAAGTCTGGTCAAGCCAGAGCCCCTTCCAACTTATGGATTTTCTAGACATCTTTATTGCTGTGTTAACTATTGTGTAATAACATTCATCACTTATGGTGTATAACACTGTTTAGTTTAACCATGCTTTTCCTGGATCAGGCATGGGAGCGGTTGGAGAAGGCTGAACATGAGAGAGAGCGGGTACTAAGAGATGAGCTAATCAGGCAGGAAAAGCTTGAACAAATGGCCCGCCGCTTTGACAGGAAAGCTGCAATGAGAGAGACCTGGCTTCAAGAGAACCAGCGACTGGTAGCACAGGTACCTGTACACATGCTATAGAACAGAAGACAACATAAATCCATGGGCCACAATCTTACAGACTATGATACGTTTGTACCATTACTTTGTAGGACAATTTTGGCTATGATCTACCAGCAGTAGAGGCAGCAAAGAAAAAACACGATGCCATAGAGACAGACATTGCTGCATATGAAGAGCGAGTACAAGCTCTGGTGGCCTTGTCTAAAGAGCTTGAGGACGAGAGGTACCATGATGCAAAACGGATTGATGCAAGGAAAGACAACATCCTGAGGCTCTGGGACTACCTTCAGGAGCTCCTGAGAGCTCGCAGAGGACGCTTAGAGAAAAATCTCACATTGCAAAGAATCTTCCAGGAGATGCTTTACATCATTAATTGGATGGACGAGATGAAGGTAGAAATTTTGTTTTTATTATGAAATTTGTTGTTTCTGCAGTCTATTTTCTCTGTAAATGAACTGACACTGCTTATTAGGCACGGCTGCTGTCTCCTGATTTTGGGAAGCATTTGTTGGAGGTCGAGGACCTTCTGCAGAAGCATGCTTTAATTGAAGCAGACATTGCTGTGCAAGCAGAGAGAGTACGCTCTGCAAATGCAGCTGCCCTCAAGTTTGCAAATGGAGACAGTAAGTGGATTTTTTTTGTGTTTTTTAGTTGTTAGTCTTCTATTAGTATCATAAGCTATTAAAACTAAAATATTGTATACACTCATTGACAAAGAAATAACTCACCAAGAAGGAGGTGTTGGAATTAAATGAAACTTTATATGTGTGAATTTAATGATGATGTATGTAAAATGATGACAGTGTTAGAGCAAAAGGATAAGTTTATTGGGAAAAACTGTACAATTGAAAGGAGGATATAGTTATATATAGTTATAGTTATATAATAACACACCACAGACAGCTTGAGTTAAGCTTCATCTAGTGGTGCGCATGTCTTGGAATTATAAGGTTCTGTCTGCGTTCTGAGTAGTTTTGAGATATTGAGCGTCAAAGATTTTGCATTCTAAATAGCAAAACAGATATGTGGAACAAGTCGCTTTCATACCTATAGCCTGGATACAAGATGAGATACGGTTGAGCATTGGAGGCAAACAGGTTCCGTATGGTATCTTGTGGCACATTTGCCCAAAGATGGGCAGCTGGGCCTGTCGATTTTCACCAGTCACACCAGCAGGTGGGGCAGTGCATCACTCCATAGCCAAGGCAGGATTGAAGCACTCACCACAAGGCCTCCAAATTCGCACTCGATCATCAGCAGATCCCAAACAGAACCTGGATTCGTTGCTAAAGACGATACGATTCCAGTCCATGCCAGTCCAGGTTTCTCGTTCATGACATCACTGCAAACTAAGGTGACGGTGGCTGGCTGTCAATAGAGGTCATGTAATTGGCATTGTAACAACAAATGGAAATGGTCCCAGCATAGACGGGGATGTGTGGTGAAGGTGCTGTCTGAGCCTGGATGGTGGACAAGGAAACTGTGGGAGCTGCTCGTGCTTATGGGCGGATCAAATGAGCCTCTGTATTGGTGTTCTGTCTGGGCCGTCCAGAGCCTGTTCTCCATGTGTGTGTGTGTCCTCACAGAACCACTGTTCCCAACATCTCCTAACAGCTAGGTTAGATTGGTCTTGATGCTGAGCAATTCATCAAAACAACCATCCTGTTTCTCTCAATCCAGTGATGCGCCCCCTCTCAAAGTCTATCAGCTGGGCAAAATATCTTTGAGTGCATTGTAGAGGCATGTCTAGCAGTCAACCATCTCTCACCAAGAGGTATATTGCTCAAAAGTAGCCTCTGAGAGCCTTTTTATAGGACAGCATGGGAAGCACTTTTACACCCTCTTGTGGCAAGACCTAGTGTTTAATCAGACCACACCTGTAATCATTTACATATATGCCTGAGATGCAACTGCATGCTGAGTTTTGCAGCAATCCAACATTTCTATCTGGTGTGGTTTGTTTTGTTTTGTTTTTGTCAATGAGTATATATTTGCATTACATACAACTCAGCTAAACATCCTTCAGTATTGTGTGAAGTAGCATAACACTGTTATTTAAAACAACATTTTCAGTCATTTTCTTTGACTTTCTCTCTTTGCAGCCTACAAACCTTGTGATCCCCAAGTTATTCGTGACAGGGTACAGCACTTAGAGCTTTGTTATCAAGAACTGTGTGCACTTGCAGCACAACGCAAGGCCCGCTTGGAGCAGTCCTGTCGTTTCTGGAACTTCTTCTGGGAGATGTCAGAATTAGAGAGCTGGATCAGGGAGAAAGAGCATATTTTTTCCTCTCTTGATTATGGCAAGGACCTGACTAGTGTGCTGGTGCTGCAGAGTAAACACAGTGCCTTTGAAGATGAGTTGGATGCTAGGCGTGATCACCTAAAACAGTTGATGAACGAAGGTGAGAAAATTGTAAAAGCCAAGCATTTTGGTGCTCCCAAGGTGCAGCAGCGCATGGATGACATACAGAGGCAATGGGAACAGCTGGAGGAGCTGGCTGCATTCCGCAAACAGAACCTCCAGGACACCCAGCGGTTTTTCCAGTTTCAAGGCGATGCTGATGATCTTAAAGCCTGGTTATTGGATGCCATGCGCCAGATGAGCAGTGACGATATTGGGCATGACGAGTACACCACACAAGGATTGCTCAAGAGGCATCGTGTCCTGAGAGATGAAGTAGCTAAGAACGGGGCCACCATTGATGCGTTGACCAAGCAGGCCAATTCATTGCCAGAGGAGCTGAAGAACACACCTGACATCCAAAGCCGTCTGAAGGACATCAAGGACCTGTTCATGGAGCTGCTGTCTATCTCAGAGCTTCGACAGAAGCAGCTGGAGGACACCATGGCACTGTACACAATTTTCAGTGAGACGGATGCCTGTGAGCTCTGGATGGGACAGAAAGAGACATGGCTAGTGGGATTAGAGACACCAAAGAACTTGGAAGACCTGGAGGTCGTTCAGAATAGGTATGTGCATGTTAAGAGTCTTGGGGTTAGTGATGTCAGTTATTTCATGGTGTCAAATTATGCTATGCAGCTAATTATAAGGTCATATGGACATTACTGTCATTCCTGTCATACTACTGTCAAATTCCATGCAAGTACAGGAGGTCATAACTGGGGAAATATAGTACAAAAATAAACATCATTCAATGGTGCAGTTTTTTCACAAACATACTTTCACTTGTCTTATCAGGTTAGGCATCCTTGCTCAAGAAATGGGCAACATGCAGATTCTCGTGGACAATGTCAACAAAGCAGCAAAGCAGTTGGAGGACAGCAGACACCAACGATCAAAAGAGGCAAAGGAATGTCAGTCTCGCCTCAATAAGAGGTATTAACAGTTTGCTGAATAGACTTGCAGGATGTGCTTGAGATAATCTATGAATTTGTATTAGATATTATCTAATTAATACCTTTTTGTTTCCCCTCACAGATGGGAGGCATTTAAGGATATGGTGCAGGATAAGAAGCACAAGGTGGATTCAGAACTTAGTCTTCACAACTATGGGCTTGAGTGTGATGAGACGGGGGCCTGGATCAAGGACAAGACACGACTTGTAGAATCTACACAGGATCTTGGAAATGACTTGGCTGCAGTTATGACCATCCAGAGAAAGCTTTTTGGCATAGAAAGAGACCTGGCTGCAATTCAAGATAAGCTGGACTTCCTGCATGGTGAGGCTGAAAAGCTGGTGAAAGACCACCCTGAGAATGCCAGTGATATTCTGGGCCGACAAGCAGAGCTAAACACAGCTTGGGAGACACTGAAGCAAACACTAAAGGACCGGGAGGACTCACTCGGTGAAGTCAGCAAGTTGCAAAACTTCCTACAGGACATGGATGACTTTCAGGCCTGGCTCTTCAAGACACAGAAAGCCATTGCATCTGATGAAATGCCTACAAACCTTCCCGAGGCAGAGGACCTCCTCAGCCTCCATGATGCATTGAAAGACGATGTAGATGGCCATGAGGAGGACTACCACCGCATAAGAGACACTGGAGCAGCTGTTACTCAAGGCCTAGAGGAGGACCCTCAGTACCAACAGCTGGACCAGAGGCTACAGGGCATGGACAAGGGTTGGGATGAGTTGCAAAAAATGTGGGACAGCCGGAAGAACTTCTTGGACCAAGCCCTGGGCTTCCAGCAGTTCGCAAGGGATGCAAAGCAAGCTGAAGCCATTTTAAACAACCAGGTATTTATACTGGAATGCTCATTTTATATTCCAAATGAATTAATCTCAGAAAGTCATTTAAGCCTGCCACTCGGATGTTCTATACTAATGTATGTACATTCACATTTACTAGGAGTACACTCTGGCTCATGTGGAACAACCTGACACGCTAGATGGGGCAGAGAAGGCCTTGAAGAAACACGAAGATTTTGCTACCACCATGAATGCTAACGAAGACAAAATAGTAAACACAATAGAAGGAGGTCAGATGCTGGTGGACAGTGGAAACCTTTACTCCGAGAAAGTGACGGACAAAATGAATTCCATCCGAGACAGGTTAGAACACTTAAATACAGTATTTGAAAATTAATCTTTTGAAATGACCTGTTTTAGAATAATTGACAGGTAATGATTTATTAAATACTGGTTTATTGCTTCTTTGTCACCCTACATTCTACGTTCTTATACACCTATCAGCCATATCATTAAAACCATTGACAGCTGAGGTGAGTAACATTGACAGTATGATGCCCTGAGTAATGTTCTGCTGGGAAACCTTGGGTCTTCTCATGTGGATGTTACTTTGGCTTGTACCACCTACCTAAATTTGTTGCGTCCCAAATACTTGCCTTCATGGCAACAGTATTCCTCATGTCAGTGGACTCTTTCAGTAGGATAATGCACCCTGACACTGCAAAAAAAATATTCAGGAATGGTTTGAGGAACATGACAGAGTTCAGAGTATTGACTTGGCCTTCGAATTTGGCCTTCTCAATCCTCTCAAGTGTCTGTGGGATGTACTGGGCAAACAACTCTGATCCCTGAAGGCCCCACCTCGTAACACACAGGACTTAAAGGCTCTACTGCTAATGTCTTGGTGATACCACAGCATCTCTTGAGATGTCTTGTGGAGTCCATGCCTTGGTGTCTTGGCGGCATGATGTGAGTCTGCACAATATTAGACGGGGGATTTTAATGTTATGGCTCATCTACAGTATGTCCAACTCAAGATCCTGGGCATATAATTGAGATTTGCACCTTAATTAAATCATGAGGTAAATAAACTTTTTTTCTGAAAGACAAAGTGTATCAGCAATAGTAGAGAGAATTTATTTATTAAGCCTCGATCTAAAGCTACAATACATAGTTTGTGGTTTGTTCTCTCTTGACCTCTGCTGTGTAACATTAACTTAACTGGCAGATTTCTCCTCTGTAACAGTTTAAGCTGCCATGGCTTGACATGGAGTCAGCAAGGGCCTATTTTGTGACAGGGATGATTTCAGTCTGCCACTAGTGAGGAGATATTCCAGTGCTGCATTGCTTCATTCATAATGAAACTTTCCAGCTTCTTGGCGATCTGACACCTCATACAAATGATTGATATGTTTCATGAGAAAGCTGTTTCATTTTGACCTTTTTTTAAACCCAGAATTGAACATTAGAAATGACAGTGCACTACATACCTTGCAGCCCAAAAATACAGTCTACTTGCGTTTTGAATAGAATAGCTGTCCTAGAAATATTAGGATTGTTTTTCCAATAACCAGTTCACATACATAATTACTTAAGAATGAGCTACGAGAGTTTGCCATTAGGACAATGGAGTAATGGCTGCTGAATATGGGTTTGCTGTTATAAGTGAGTAATGACTTATAAATCAATTGTTACAAAAGACTGTATTCACTTGTAAAATTAGTAATATATTTACTAATTTTTAATATAAATTTAATGGTGAATAAAATAGAATTTTGTTTATTTCTTATGACTTGAGCAAACCTGTGAAACAGCACATTAAAAAAAAAGTTTTTGGCTAAATTTAACACTCAACAACCATAATTTGGCTTGCTTAACGGAAATAATGGATTCTATAAATTCTGAAAGCAAATGTCCCATAGTCATTAGTGACAAAGACACTGATGCCCAAAACATACCTTAATTTCAACATTTAACTACTTCAAGAAAAGTGAATGATTTGGAATCACATTCACAGTGCCCAGATTTAAAAATTAGTGGATTGATTCCAGTGACCTAAAAAATCTTTGAACTAGATGTATTCTGTTGGAGGAAAGCATATTAAATCGAGAATACACTGTCAGCTGCAAGAAGAAATATCTGGAGGCTGTAAGTTGTGTGTGTTAATCAATATTTACCCTATATGATAACATATCGTACTTTTTGCACATGCCAACTGACTTTTTTTTTTTAACATGTTTTCATTTAGGAAATCAACAAGACATATAATTTGCCCAGGGGTAGCCCAACAATTGTGCTAACCAGGGCCATCCACTAGGAGTCAAACAAATGTAGGAACACAACTATACTATACTAGCAAGACCTCACAACTAACATTGACAAAGTCCTAAAATACTGTTTGGGCAATTAAATTTAGGTGTTCATGGCAGGGAAATAAGGATTTAAATGTATTGTCTTTTATCAATTTTATCCAGAGCGACTTACAGTTGACATGGTCTTTATAAGGTACTATCCAAGCTGTTTTGTGTTAAGAGCCTTGCTTAACAGTAGCAGCTTGGCAGTAGAGGTCCAGTCTGCACCACCACTGTCCCGGATAGAACATTTCCATTTACAGCATTTAGCAGATGCTCTGCATTTACACTGTTTAGCAGATGCTTCTCTGAAACTGTCCATAGGTTCTTAGCCTGTAATGCTAGGGATATTACTAATAGCATTGTATCCTTTGACCGTACCTTTGTCAGCACTGATAAGAGAGCATTATGCAGTGGAGGGGAAGTCTATATTTTTTTTTCCCATAAGTGGAGGTTGTCTGCTGTAGTAAGAGATGGGCACCTTTCCTGATGAGTATTGATCTCATTTACCTCTCTGGAGTGCTTCTTTGCTCCTCTTACATATCATTGTTCTGTAAACACTGAGCCCTTGTCTCGAGATCAGTGAGCCTGGAGGAGAACACTACGTTTACCTCTCTTCACTGGACAACTTCCATTAACTAACTCTGCATTTGTGTTTCTTCAGATATGATACAAACAAAAGCAAAGCAAAGGAAGTCTCTGTGAAGCTGAAAGACAACAAAGACCTGCAGCACTTTCTCCAGAACGCTCAGGATGCACGTGAAATTTTCTTTGTCCAAATTCAGTGTGCCTGAGGATAGGATTTCTAATATTCAATCAAGTATTCATTAAACCACAATCAAGTATTCATTAAAGGTTCTCTGCTATGTACCATTTTCAGCTTACACTATGGATAAACGAGAAGATGCTGACTGCTCAGGACACCTCATATGACGAGGCTCGCAACCTGCATAGCAAATGGCAGAAACACCAGGCTTTCATGGCTGAACTGGCTTCCAATAAGGACTGGCTTAACACCATTGACCAGGTTTATACGTGTCAATATGATATGTCTTTCCTTATGCACCCTGCAAAATAATTCATTTATAAGAATGAGACTGTAACACCAGTATGTAAACATCTCACTTTCTGAACATGCAGGAGGGTGAAGAGTTGATGGTGTCCAAGCCAGAATTTGAACCAATCGTGAAAGAACATCTGGCTAAACTACATGAGCTGTGGGACAAGCTTGAACACACCACACAGGAGAAAGCCCGGGTCCTGTTTGATGCTAACCGCTCAGAGTTGTTTGAACAGAGCTTTGCTGATTTGAAGAAGTGGTTGGCTAACCTGCAGCAGCAGCTCCAGGGTGACGTGGACGAGGAGGTTAAAGATCTCACTAGTGCAAATATTGTTCTTAAGAAGCATCAGGTACGCATGGATTTCTTTGAAAATCTCAAACAGTTGATTTGAAAGCATGCTGTCTTGACCATGCTTGGCAGTCTGCAGCAGTTTCTTTGTTTTATGTTATCAACTATGACCCGTGCTTCTGCAGATGACTGAGAATCAAGTACGAGACCGAGCTCGGGAGTTGGAGGAGCTGCAGGATGCTGTGGAGCAGCATGGCCCATTGAAAGAAGATAAGCCTGAGCTCGAGGTCGAGCAGCAGATCCTACAAAAGGATTTTCAGCAACTCCTCACACCTTTGGCCCAACGGAAAGGAAAACTGGAGGCAGCCAAATCCATCTACCAGTTCTACAGAGATGTAGCAGATGAAATAGTAAGTGAGGATTCCACAAAGTCAATCACAAGGTTTATGAACTTATTTTAGTACTACATTCTTAATTCTTATACATAAAATCTTTGTTTATTTTAGCTCTGGCTTGAGGAGAGACTGCCTATGGCCATGTCACAGGAGCATGGGCACAATCTTCAAACAGTCCAGCTTCTCCTGAAGAAGAATCAGGTAAGCATTTATTATTGTACTTTAACCATCCAATTATTATTCCCACAGTAAACCTCTTTACCTGACTTGCACGAATACAGACACTTCAGAAGGAGATTGAGGGTCATCAGCCACGTGTCGATGAGGTGGTAGAGCGTGGCCAACGTATGATGGTGGCTGCAGAGGGGATCCCAGAGGCAGAACGCATGTCTGAGGAAATTAAGAAGTTGGGAGAAGTGTGGACACGGCTTCAGGATGAGATGGCAAAGCGACGGGTCCGACTCCTGGGCTCTAACGATGCTCAGCAGTACTACAATGATGCGGATGAGGCAGAAGCCTGGATTGGAGAACAGGAACTCTACATGATTGCTGACGAGAAAGCAAAGGTAAGACTGTGAAGCAAGAACAGAGGAAGTGAAGCTCAGTGACGATACCTACAGTCAGAAAATTGAAAACATTATCTTTATTATTATTCGTTATCTGTTAGTATTTATTATTATTTATCATTACTACTGTCAGTTCATTGTCATTTTGCATGGCCTACAGGATGAGCAGAGTGCCATGATTATGTTAAAGCGCCACATGATCATGAAGCAGGCTGTTGATGACTATGCAGACTCTATTCAGAAGTTAGCCGACCGTGCACAGAAGATGTTAGCTGATGAGCATCCCGAAGGGTAAGCTGGACCAACAGCATTTAGACAGTAACATGATCTCAGCGCAAAAGAGCTTCATGAATTTGTGCGTTTCCGTGCAGGGAGGACATCATTCGAAGGCAGGGTCAGGTGGACAAGCAGTATGCAGGGCTGAAGGAGCTGGCTGAGGACCGCAGAAGGAAGCTTGATCACTCTTACCATCACTTCCTCTTAAGCAGGGAGGTGGAAGATTTAGAGCAATGGATTGCTGAGCGTGATGTGGTGGCATCATCACAGGAAATGGGCCAGGATCTTGACCATGTCACGGTACTGCAGAACATGCATCCAAACACATACGTGGCGATAAAGCATCACATGAACTGTTCAAGAAGTTAGAGAAATTGTTATTGGGAAAAAATTAAAAAATCAGTACTGTGCAAAAATTTTAGGTCACCATTAGATTTGTTGTTTTAACAGTGGTATAATGGCCATATACAACATACTGATGACGAATGGACCCAAATATTTCAAACTTGGATTGTCACTGCATAATACAGTTTTCCCCAATCTTCAATCCAGTCTTTGTGAGCCTTAGCATATCTTAGCCTTTTCACCCTATTCCCCTTTCAAAAAAGTGGTTTATTTTTTGCTACCCTTCCTAAAAGGCCATTACTGACCAAGCTTCTTCGGGCATGTAGAGGGGTCAACTTGGCATCCCCTTGAAGCTGCTATTTCTCAAGTGTAAGGGAAGGTCACACTAAATACTTGCCAATACTAGCCTATAGAAGCTGTTTCATTCTGATTTTTTTTTATACCGCACACAAATTTCCTGTATTTTCTGCTTGTATTGTAATAACGAACCTGATAAATAAGTATATATGGTCAATATAACATTGATAAAACAATGCTATATCTAATCTAATGGTGGCCTAAGACTTTTACACAGTGCTGTATATATGAAAAAGTAGTGATATCAAAACATTTACTTATTTATTTGTGTTAATCACATGATTTTAGTGCATTAATCAAGACTAATCATATTTTTGCTTGCTCCTGTTTGACCCTAAATACAGTCGTATGAAAAAGTTTGGGCACCCCTGATAATTTTCATGATTTTAGTTTATAAATCATTGGTTGTTCAGATCAGCAACTTGAGTTAAATATATCATATAGCAGATGAACACAGTGATATTTGAGAAGTGAAATGAAGTTCATAGGATTTACAGAAAGTGGTGCAGTAATTATTCAAACAAAATTAGGCAGGTGCATAAATTGTTGGGCACCCCAACAAGAAAAATTACATCAATATTTAGTAGATCCCCTCCTCCTTTTGTAGAAATAACAGCCGCTAAACGCTTCCTACAGCTTCCAGTCTGGATTCTGGTTGAAGGTGCTTTGGACCATTCTTTTTTTTTAGAAACATCTCCAGTTCAGGTCAGTTTGATGGTTTCCGAGCAATGGACAGCCCACATTTTCAGTAATATTCATGTCTGGGGACTGAGATGGCCATTCCCACAGCATGATGGGAACCCGCCACCAAATTTTACTGTGGGTAGCAAGTGTTTGTGCTTGGGATGCTGGTTCTTTTTCCGCTCCTTGTTATGTCCAAATCAAATAACTCAATTTTAGTTTCATCAGTACACAGCACTTTATTCCAAAATGAAAAGCTGGATTGTCCAAATGTGCTGTAAGCACACCTCAAGTGACTCTGTTTGTGGCGTGTCTGCAGAAAAGGCTTCTTCTGCATTACTCTACTCTCCCATACAAGCCTCTCCTTGTGCAAAAGTGCGCTGTATAGTTGAACGATGAACAGTGACACCATCTGCAGCAAGATGAGGTTTTGTAGGTCTTTGGAGGTGGTCTGTGGCTTTGACTATGACTGTTTCTCACCATCCTTCGCCTCTGCCTATCTGAGATTTTTTTCTTGGTCTGCACTACTTCGGGAGTTCCTTAAACTAGAACTGTGCCTGTGGTCCTTTCCATTGCCTCCCTATGTTCCTCACAGTGGAAAACTGACAGCTGAAATCTCTGAGAGAGCTTTTCCCTTTCCCTGAACCATGATGTTTGAACAACCTTTGTTTTCAGGCCATTTGAGAGTTGTTTTGAGGCTCCCATGTTGCCACTCTTCAGAGAAGATGCAAAGAGGAGAAAAACTTCCCAATTGGCCACCTTAACACTTTCTCATAGTTGGATTCACTTGTGTATGTAGATCAAGGGCCAATGAGCTTACAAAACAAATTTTGTGTTCCAATAATAGTGCTAAAGGTATTCAAATGACAAGGGTGCCCAAATTTATGCACCTGCTTAATTTGTTTGAATAATTACTGCAACACTTTCTGTAAAACCTATAAACTTAATTTCACTTCTCAAATATCACGGTGTTCATCTGCTATATGATATATTTACCTGAAATTGCTGAGCTGGATAACCAATGATTTATAAAGAAAAATCATGAAAATTATCAGAGGTGCCCAAACTTTTTCATACGACTGTAAATAGTTTTGCCTTAAAGGTGACATGCCCCCTTTCCACAAGGTAACACAGTTCCCTAGGGTCTTCATGAAATGTCTGTGACATTCTTTGATCAAAATACCACAAGGATCCAGTACTAAGGCACTGTTCTTACCCTGTATAAAAAGGTTCTTTTCAGAGTGACCACATTGTTTAGTTCCTTGAAATAATAATGAGCCACCCTCCTCAGTGATTCACAGCAAGTCATAAACTTCTTGTATGTAGAATAAGCAGCAAGAACACCTTCTCAGAAATCTCACTATGATATCTTTTCTTTTCTTTGCATATCTTAGAGATAAGAGTCTAAAATTATGGAACAGAATGGTTGCTATCTATGTATGTGTGTGTAGGTGCAGGTTTGTGTGTATGTGTATATGTATAGATGCACAAAGCATACGATACATGCATTGTACTGTATGTAAATGTTATCAATGAAATATCAATTACAAAAAAAAAGCAGCTTGGGTTAAAAAAGCCTCAAATCTGCCCCAAAATCACAGGTGTGTGAATGTTACTAATATACGACATTAAACTGTCGTGTATTACTAAATCAGCTTGCGTCATATAACTACCAGTCCATTTTGGAACTACTCTACTAGTTTGAGTCTACAAGTGTGAACCAATTATATAGTGGACGTTTTGTGTAATGCAGTATAACATACTACTGTGCAGCCTGTAATATGCACCCACTCATGAACCTGAAGCAGTTTCTGCCGACTGTAGCTGGGACGTTGCCATCAAAAATAAACTTTATCCACTTGGCTCTTCTGTTCTCTGAGTCTGGTGGCTGATGTAGTGATTTGTGCTGCCCTGTGAAGTCAGTGACATCAGTTAATATGCTTAGCTCTTAGCCTTGACATGATGTTAACAGAACCATTGCCTGTGAGAAACAAATGGCACACCTTAGAAGGAAGTTCTCAAGTCGTTGTGGGTGGAGATACTCAGTAGCGGGTGGTATAATTCACAAATGGCTTTATGAATCCCATGCTTTTTTACCTGGGCAGCTCTCAGAAAAAGACTGGGGTGTCTGATTTCACAGTTTGTGGGTTGGAATGCACTCAGGATGCAAAAATATATTTTTTAGTTTTACATAATATGTCCCTTTCAAAATAACACCACACAACCTTATGAACGAACAATATAACCAGTATGCATTTATTCTTAATAATTAAATACCATTATTTTCAATGTGCCTTATCTTGTTTGCTGCATCATATTATTTTACTTTATCAGAGGGTAACCAAAGCATCGGGATCACCATATTGATACATTTTAATGCAAAATATTCAATTTATAAGAAACAGCATGTGCAAGCTGTTATGTCATGTGCCATATGACAGTGTTTTAGTGCCCAGCTGGAAAATGCGTGACCAAACTGAATTTCAGTTTGGACGTCTTTCTTATGGCGTGTTGTCTGAGCAGCCTTTTGAGATGGAGATGGCATCTAATTTTAGATTTGGAAACCGATCTTCAATCTAATGATTTTGCTACTAAGACCGTCCTCTTTACAATCTCCACAAAGGGAAAAGTAATCTTAAAGCTAATTCTAAAACTGACCCCAGGGCAAAGTTTGAAAAAGATTACTCATGATTTTACCAGGTAATCAGTCTATGTTTCTGTTTAATAACCCTTAGATCCTGCGGGATAAGTTCAGGGAGTTTGCCAGGGAGACGGGTGCTGTTGGACAGGGACGGGTGGATGCTGTGAATCAGATCATTGATGAGCTGATCGAGACTGGTCACAGTGAGGCAGCTACGTTAGCTGAATGGAAGGATAGCATTAATGACAGCTGGGCAGACCTTCTGGAGCTCATTGACACCCGCACACAGCTCCTTGGTGCTTCTTATGATCTATTTAAGTAAGTACAACTCGATTTGTCATTGTTGGAAACTGTATCCGATCAATTATAAAATGTTTGGACTGTTTTACTTGCATTCATTCAGTAAGCAATAGTTAAAAGGCAAAAATAACAGGTACTCTTCCCTATTATATGCATGTATTATATGTATGTATGGAGTATAACCTTGTGCCGCTACTCAGGTACTTTTATGATGGAAAGGAGTTGGGATCTCAGATCCAGGAGAAACACAATGAAATTCCTGAAGATCTGGGAGAAGATTTCAGCAAAGCAGAGTCTTTCCATCGCATGCATGCTGCCTTTGAAAGGGATATCAGCTCCCTTGGAAAACAGGTACATTATAATTAATAATGCTGAGATTTTACTTCACTTACCTTTCCATCACTAACAACTTTACTCCCCTTTTCATTTCAAGCTGGAAAAAAGATTTTCTGTCTGCCTCAGTTTTTCTCTCTTGTTCAGTTTACATAACATTAGATTTGTTATTATAGCAATGGTATAATGACCATATATAACATATAGTCCAGTGGTTATCAAAGTAAAGGGCTATTGCAGGTGGGGACAACACAGCAAGGCAAATGATTGAGGCATGTTTAAGACACATAATGCATGTCACTTATAATAATTCCGCCATAAAGGTGATTTGTCACTTTATTTTGTTTTGTTCAATAACAAGTTGCAGTTTTGCATTAAACTGATTTGACTGTTTGTTGGATTGTTGGGCTATTGCTTATTTGTACTAGTCTAATAAGGTCTAATAAGGAGAATGCAAAGCACGTCTGTAAGTTGTTCTGGATAGGGGCTTCACTTAAATGCTGCAAATGTAATTGGGGATTCAAAATATTCTCCTTTGCAAAAGAGGGGCACTGTAGAAAACGTTTGAGAACCACTGATACTGATACTGATTGGACCCCAAAGTTTCAAAATTGTATTTGTCACTACATAATACTCTCTTCCAATGATCTCATTCCAGTCTTTGTGAGCTTTAGTGTATCTTAGAGTTTTCACCCTGGTCCCCTTCCAAAAAAGTGGTTTGTTGGCTGCTAGCCATCCAAAAGATTCCTGATCAAGCCTCTTGTTGACCCTGTAGAAGGGTCAACTTGGCATCCCGTTGAGGCTGCCATATGCTGCTATTGCACAAGTGTAAAGGGTATTAAACTTTTTAACACTGCATTCCAAAAATCCTATATCTTCTGGTTTTATTCTAATAATTCTAATGGCTAAAAACAATGATATATCTAAACTAATTGTGGCCTTTTGCACAGCACTATATAAATATTTAGGTTGCATGGTTTCGTCACAGCTCCAGGGTCCCCGATTTGATTCCGACCTTGGACTCCGCCTGTGTGAAGTTTGCATGTCCTCCCAATGTCCGTGTGGGCTTATTCCGGGGTGTATTAGGCTAATTGGAGTTTCTAAAGTGCCCTTAGTGTGTGACTGTGTGTCTGAGTGTGCATGCTCTACAGTGGATTGGAGCCCTGCTTAGGGTTGTCCCTCATTGCGCCCTGTGCCGCCGGCTAGGCACCGACTTTTCCTGACCAGAATTAAGAGGATAAGAATAAGAACGAATGTATAAATGCAGTATATATCATATGTTTATTGTACACTGCTCAAAAAATTAAAGGGAACACTCAAATAACACATCCTAGATCTGAATGAATTAAATATTCTCACTGAATACTTTGTTCTGTACAAAATTGAATGTGCTGACAACAAAATCACACAAAAATCATCAATGGAAATCAAATTTATTAACCAATTGAGGCCTGGATTTGGAGTCAGACACAAAATTAAAGTGAAAAAACACACTACAGGCTGATCCAACTTTGATGTAACGTCCTTAAAACAAGTCAAAATGAGGCTCAGTATTGTGTGTGGCCTCCACCTGCCTGTATGACCTCCCTACAATGCCTGGGCATGCTCTTTATGAGGTGGCGGATCGTCTCCTGAGGGATCTCCTCCCAGACCTAGACTAAAGCATCCACCAACTCCTGGACAGTCTATGGTGCAACGTGACGTTGGTGGATGGAGCGAGACATGATGTCCCAGATGTGCTCAATCGGATTCAGGTCTGGTGAACGGCCGGGCCAGTCCATAGCTTCAATGCCTTCATCTTGCAGGAACTGCTGACACACTCCAGCCACATGAGGTCCAGCATTGTCCTGCATTAGGAGGAACCCAGGGCCAACCGCACCAGCATATGGTCTCACAAGGGGTCTGAGGATCTCATCTCGGTACCTAATGACAGTCAGGCTACCTCTAGCGAGCACATGGAGGGCTGTGCGGCCCTCCAAAGAAATGCCACACCACACCATTAAGGACCCACTGCCAAACCGGTCATGCTGAAGGATGTTGCAGGCAGCAGATCGCTCTCCACGGCATCTCCAGACTCTGTCACATCTGTCACATGTGCTCAGTGTGAACCTTCCTTCATCTGTGAAGAGCACAGGGCGCCAAGTGTCCTGCACGGTGTTGGACTGTGAGCCTCCTCCACGTCTTCTGGTGTACTGGCCTGTCTCCTGGCAGCGCCTCTAGCCTCTGGACACTATGCTGACAGACACAGCAAACCTTCTTGCCACAGCTCGCATTGATGTGCCATCGTGGATGAGCTGCACTACCTGAGCCACTTGTGTGGGTTGTAGAGTTCGTCTCATGCTACCACGAGTGTGAAAGCACCACCAACATTCAAAAGTAACCAAAACATCAGTCAGAAAGCATAGGTACTGAGAAGTGGTCTGTGGTCCCCACCTGCAGAACCTCTTCTTTATTGAGTGTGTCTTGCTAATTACCAATAATTTCCACCTGTTGTCTATTCCATTTGCACAACAGCATGTGAAACTGATTGTCAATCAGTGTTGCTTCCTAAGTGGACAGTTTGATTTCACAGAAGTTTGATTTACTTGGACTTATATTGTGTTGTTTAAGTGTTAAATGTTTATCTGCAGGTAAAAGAGTTCCAGCAGACTGCAGCACGACTGCATGCCCAGTACATTGGGGACCAGGCTGAAGCCATCCAGGCAACCGAGAAAGAGGTAGTAGTAGAATGGAAAGACCTTCTGGCAGCCTGTGAGGGCAGGAGGAAACAGCTGGAGGAGACAGCTAACAAGTTCCGCTTCTTTACCATGGTTAAAGACCTAATGGCCTGGATGGAAAGCATTATCCAGCAGATTGAAACTCAGGAAAAACCAAGGTGAGGTGGTTTACAGGAAAGGGAATAAAATTACATTGGCTGCAAAAGTATCTTGAGAAATGTTGCTAAGTAAGTGTGTTCTCTGCACAATTCTAGAGACGTGTCATCAGTTGAATTACTAATGAAGTATCACCAGGGCATTCGTGCAGAGATTGAAACTCGTGAGGCAAAGTTCAACGCCTGTGTGGAGCTAGGCCAGACTCTCCTAGCACAGAAACACAGAGATTCAGACGAGGTGAGCAGCGCACTGCTAGGAAGGGGTGTAAGGGTGCTTCGCGGTACAAAAATGTCATGATGTGCTAAGGTCCTAAGGTCCATGGAATAATGATTGTCTTTATTAATTCAGAGGATTTTTCTGATGTGTTTCTCTGATCTCAGTGACAAGTACAACCTAAAATATGACGCTGTTTTTCATCCTCCAACAGATCAAAGAGAAGTTAATTCAAGTGATAGAGAAGAAAAAGGAAATGATGCTAAAGTGGTCAGACAGATGGGACTGGCTGAGGCTGTGTATGTGAGCTTTGAATTATCCACAAATGCATCCTTACATACATTTAACCTTCAGTAGAGTCAGCACCAGAAAGACTACACACACATTGCACTAGTATTGCCTTTATTTAAGCTAAAGTACGGTTACTTGTGTCTTGTCCTAGTGCTGGAGGTGTGCCAGTTTGCCCGGGATGCATCTGTGGCCGAAGCCTGGCTGATAGCACAAGAGCCGTATGTGGCCAGTAAGGACTTGGGTGAAACTGTGGATGAAGTGGAGAAGCTGCTCAAGAGACATGAGGCCTTTCAGAAGTCCGCCTCCACCTGGCAAGAGCGGTTCCATGCCCTGGAGCGTCTCACAACAGTACGGGCATTAGTATTCGGAGTGTATACACAGTACGTGTAATCAAGTGCACGCTTATGACTATGGCTTCATGTTTTGCTCTAGCTTGAGCTGCTTGAGCTCAGAAAAAGACAGCAGGAAATGCAGCAGTACATAGAGGAAGAGGAAAAGGAGAGCAGGTATTTAAAACAGCAGGACACTCACTTACAGATAGCTGATACTGAGATAATGGTTATGCTTAACTTCTGTTAACCCCTACTCTCTGGCCTGTAGAAGGGAAGACACAGGTTTTACTGAGGAGTCCTCACAACTGGATACAGTAGAAGAGCAGTCTCTGGTTAGTGCAATAAGAACAAATTTCTGTCAGTTCACTCCATGTGCTTTTTTTAAATCTCTCTGCATCATTCTGTGAGACTTTTTCACATCTTACCTCTGCTGTGTTTGTGTTTAGTCTGGCATGGCAGCGTTTGAGCCCAGCTCAGGTCATGGTGAAGGAACTGCAGGGGATTTTTCAGTCCCCTTTGATTCAGAACTTCAGGAGAGTGGTTCTGTTGAACTAGATCCCTCAACATCCACTCAGGTCACCAAGGAGGCAGAACGGGCCACCACCCTCCCTGCTAAGCCTTCACAGACTCAAGCAACACTACTAGAGGGAACTCTAGCCCGAAAGCATGAGATGGAGGGACCTAATAAAAAAGCAGCTAACAGGTGATTGATGTCATCGTGTGGTTCCTGCATTTCCTCTTTTAGAAGCATTCTAACACTTTGTTGGTGTCATACAACTTAGAGCAGGTTTTGTTCTTCATTCTCCTGTTAGATCCTGGAACAACATATATTGTGTTTTGAAAGCTGGCCAGCTCTCATTCTACAAGGATGCAAAGAGCCTTGCTCATGGTGTTACGTACCATGGCGAAGACCCTCTGTCACTTAGCAGTGCTGTTTGTGAAGTGCTGACCAATTACAAGAAAAAGAAACTGGTGTTTAAACTGCGGTAAGGATTGTTTCGTTTTGAACCCAAATGAAAGTAGGATGATGTACAGTACACTCTTCTACTGCATAAACAAGCTGCACGTCCACTTACTGTCTAGCGTCCTTTTCTGCAGTTCATCCACATTCTTGAACTGAATTGGTTTCTCCAACTGTTATACAACCCAAAATCAGAAAAAGCTGGGACGGTATGGAACAAAAAAACCCCACAGTGTTTTTTACATTTAATTTGACTTTTAGTTCATTGCAGACAGTAGCAATCCAAGATATCTAATGTTTTGTCCAGTCAATTTCATTTAATTTCTTAATTAACATCCGTTCATGAATTTCAGGTCTGCAGCACATTCCAAAAAAAAGATGGGGACAATTTACAGCTAGTAAAGACTTTAAAAAAATTAATAATGTCATTTCAAACAGCTGATGTCAACAAGTGATGTCATTCATGATTAAAAACATAGCTTTTTTTTTGATAGTTTTCTCATGCATTTGTTGATAAACTGCAGATCCTCTGTCCATCTTTGGTCTTCAAAGACTCAGCCTTTTGTGTATACTGCTTTTGTACCAAATCATAATTATAATCACCTGTTGACAGTACCTGTTTTAACTAACATTATTATGTATTTTTTTGGAATGTGTTGCAGGCCGGAAATGCAAGAATGGATGTATATTAACAAATTGAATAAAGTATATAAGTACTGAAATATCTTGGGGTTTATAGATAAGTCAAGATAGTCAAGTTAAGTCAAGATAAACATAAGGAACACTGCATTTTTGTTGTAGTTGTTGTATTTATTCATGTGTTTTGCATTTTCCATACAGTTTCAGCTTTTTCTGATTTTGGGGTTGTACATATACTCATACTGGCTTTGAACGGTGTTGAACCTCATATCTTTTGGGATTCCTGTTTTTAAAGCAAGCCATCTCACTCTTCTTAATATAATATCCTGATATGACTGAAAACCAATCATCGCTCTGTTCTTTTCTGTATTTCTTAGTCTTGAAGATGGCAGTGAGTATCTGTTCCAGTGTAGAGATGAGGTCCGTTTTACTCTTTCAACAATAATCATTCAGTTCATGAATCCATACTGTCTTCAGCATATCTAAATATTCTGTATGATGTGTTTTTCCACAGGAAGAATTACAGATCTGGCCTCGGGCCATAGAGAAGGCAGCACAGCAGGCACTAGAGGAGGCAGTGGCAGGGCCTTCAGAGCCAAAAGTCCAGACCTTACCAACACCATCCTCATCCACCACCCTTGAAGTTCCCTCTGCCAAGAAGGACAAGGAAAAGAGGTTCAGTTTATTCACCAAGAAGAAGTGATGAGACCTTTAGAAGTTTCAAGTATAATCTCAGGTGGTTCAAGCAAATATCACAAAGAAGGCAGGAATGAACAGATTTATATGAACATGCTTTTTTAAAAATAAAAGAATATTATTTTGTATGATTGGAAATGACTCTGCTGACTATATGTAAGCCAAAGAAATGTTGCTAAAATCCTAAAATATCCCTAAAATATACCAGATTCATATCATATTCAAACTAAAGCACATGAATGCTGTTTCCAAACTCAGACAGATTAGGGTTTTTTTGCATTTAGTTGATCTTTTCTAGGCATGCTTTTTAATATTATGTAGCGTATTTATAATCACATATTTAGCATTTTGGAATTTTGCCATACACCTCCAGATAATGGTTGTAAAATGTGATACTGTTGGAACTTGTACAATTTACATTGTACAGAATTGGACATGCATAGTTTCTTGTACATGGAGTTTAGTCATACAGAGGTTTGGTTTATACACTGTACATTACTGTATAGGTGCAGTAAGCACAGTATTCAGCATACTTTGTATTGTTTAAGCATAGGGATGACACTTCTGTTATGGTAATCATAATACAAATAGGACTGAATTGCTGTAATTGAATGAGGCAGGACTAAGCTAGAGTAAACAGATGTGCTATTTAATTCCCCAAACCTCTCATATGATAAAAGTTTTTTTTCTAATGCATGAACAGATGTGGTTCTTTAATATGGTGCTATGTCATTACCTTTGTTTTACCCTCTCATATAACACAGGTCTAAAATTCAGTTTGGACTTGTTTCAAAGCAGCTCATGAATGCATGCATCTTTTTTTAATTAACATATCATATTAACATAATAACATCATGTTATATAAAGACATGGATATAGGTTGGGTTAGTGTTTGGAGCAATTACTCACTTTCAGAATGTATATGGAATGTATCAATATGAATGTAAAATCAGAATAAGGGATGTATTAGGAAATATGACATTTAAATACAGATACAGATCTACAATATACAAACAATACTTCACATTTTAATTGATTAAACTGTCTTTCACGTGTTTCAGTCAGCACCCCTATGAATATAAAAACACTTTCTTGATACAAATCTCCCTACCTCATCTAACTTGTTAATGCCATTTTTTTCTCTTTTTTTCTTCATTTGGAAACAAAATGGGCTAATATAAAGCAAGGGATGTCATTTAACTTGACTGTTAAAACACTACGATACTAAAACATATCCACTATTATGATCCATGTTTGTCATTCACTTCTGAGCTGAAATATCTTTTCTACTTTTGCTTCTCACTTGTTATATTTTCACTGCAGAAATTCTGTACAATAAATTGAATGCCAGCTATAAAAGGATAACTTCCAAAATAAAAACTCTTTGTTTGCTATTTGTTTGCTTTATAGAGAAAGTTCATTAATGAGCTTAAAAGCTACACATCATGCCAAGATCTAAAGAAATTCAGGAAAAATTGAGAAAAAAAGTAATTGAGATCTGTCAGTCTGGAAAGGGTTATAAAGCCATTTCTAAAGCTTTGGGACTCCAGCGAACCACAGTGAGAGCCATTATCCACAAATGGCAAAGATATGGAACGGAGTTCCAAGACGAAAACCACTGCTGAGCAAAAAGAATATTAAAGCTCATCACAATTTTTCCAGAACACATCTTCATGATCCCCAAGACTTTTGGGAAAACATTCTGTGGACTGACGAGACAAAAAGTTGAACTCTTTGGAAGGTGTGTCCCATTACATCTGGTGTAAAAGTAACACAGCATTTCAGAAAAACAACATTATAGGAACAGTAAAATATGGTGGTGGTAGTGTGATGGTCTGGGGCTGTTTTGCTGCTTCAGGACCTGGAAGACTTGCTGTGATAAATGGAACTATGAATTCTGTTGTCTACCAAAAAATCCTGAAGGAAAATGTCCAGCCATCTGTTTGTGACCTCAAGCTGAAACAAACATCGGTTCTGCAGAAGGACAATGATCCAAAACACACCAGCAAGTCCACCTCTGAATGGCTGAAGAAAAACAAAATGAAGACTTTGGAGTGGCCTAGTCAAAGTCCTGACCTGAATCCTGTTGAGATGCTGTGGCATGACCTTATAAAGGCCGTTCATGCTTGAAAACCCTCCAATGTGGCTGAATTACAACAATTCTGCAAAGATGAGTGGCCAAAATTCCTCCACAACGCTGTAAAACATTCACTGCAAGTTATCGCAAACGTTTGGTTGCAGTTGTTGCTGCTAAGGGTGGCCCAACCAGTTATTAGGTTTAGGGAGCAATCACTTTTTCACACAGGGCCATGTAGGTTTGGATTTTTTTCTCCCTTAATAATAAACACCTTAATTTTGTGTTTACTTGTGTTGTCTTTGACTAATATTTAAATTGGTTTGATGTTCCGAAACACTTAAGTGTGACAAATGTGAAAAAAATTGGAAATCAGGAAGGGGGCAAAGACTTTTTTCACACGTGTGTGCGTGTGCGTGTGCGTGTGTGTGTGTGTGTAGCCTTTGATGGCAATGACAGAGGTCAAACGTTTCCTGTAAGTCTTCACCAGGTTTGCACACACTGTAGCTGGTATTTTGGCCCATTCCTCCATGCAGATCTCCTCTAGAGCAGTGATGTTTTGGGGCTGTCACTGGGCAACATGGACTATCAACTCCTTCCACAAATTTTCTATGGGGTTGAGGTCTGGAGACTGGCTAGGCCACTCCAGGACCTTGAAATGCTTTTTTACAGAGCTACTCCTTTGTTGCCCGAGCGGTGTGTTTGGGATCATCGTCATGCTGGAAGACCCAGCCACAATCTTGCTTGTTTGTAGGTGACCAAATACTTATTTTCTACCATGATTTACAATTAAATTATTTCAAAATCCTACAATGTGATTTCCTGGATTTTTTTCTCATTTTGTTTTTCATATTTGAAGTGTACCTATGATTAAAATTACAGACCTCTATCATCTTTCTAAGTAGGAGAACTTGCACAATCAGTGGCTGGCATCGCCGCCTCACAGCAAGAAGGTCCTGGGTTCAATCCAGGGTGGAGCGGCCTGGGTTCTTTCTGTGTGGAGTTTGCATGTCCTCCCCGTGTCTGCGTGGGTTTAATCCAAGTATTCCGGTTTCCTCCCACAGTCCAAAGACATGCCAAATTGACAATGACTTGAGTGTACATATATGTGACTTGTCTTGAGGTAACCTTGTGCGTAGATGTGTCGCTGAACATGGCCACTGTTGCTGATAGCGACGTTAAATAAATTAATAAAGAAAGATACGGCTAGTCCAGGTGAAATGGTGAAAGGGAAAATACAGACATGAAAGTCTCAGTGATGTGTAACAGACGACGCAAATTCCCTGTTGAATGTTGTTGTATTGCATTTATATGTACCTGGAGTTGAAGTGAAATATTAATAGGTGGGCAGGAGAGGGCGCCCAAGAGCAATGAAATACAGTACTTGGAAACTAAACAAATTAGTCAATTAAAATGCATCTATAAAGTAAGTCCTACTTTAATAAATGTATTACTCACTAAACCGCGAACACAAGAGACTGTTTTCGGATTTATATGAAGGCACGGGTTTTATCCACAGTACATACATTCAATGTGAGCCCGGCGGGTGATGCGGCAAACATCAACGGATGTTAATAATGTTAAAGTGGGACTTATTTCATTGACACCCTGTACTGCTGGGTCAGTACGGAGCTGTGGCATGCCAATTTTATTTTTTTATTTTCCAAACTGTGAAGCTGTGCATGAGCATTTGTGCGCAGGTTTCACGGCTGCATTCTGTACACGCTCCTTCCGCACTACCGGCCATCCGAAAATACAATATATAAAATATTAAATACAAAGAAGTTATTGCACAGAAAAGCCTAAGGGACATATCAGGCAGGGGCTCGTACCTCCTTCCCTGGGGTGTATCTGTGCCTGGGTCTGGAACTAAGTCAGAAAGGGTGGGTTGTTATATATATATATATATATATATATATATATATATATATATATATACATATATATATATATACTGATGGATAATTATGGGTGGTGAGTAGACTCGGAGTTCATTGTTGTGTGTGTTATTAAATTAAATGTTTCTTTTTGTATTTTTTTAAAAAGTAGATTAAATTAATATTACGTTTAATCTAACTATATATATTATAACTAGCAAGAGTAGAATTGACTACTTTTTTCTCTGCTTCTGTTCTGTGGGCTATTTTCTAGCATTTAAAGGTGATTTCCTAATTAGGGGCAATGTATATCCCCAGGTTATAAATTCATTTAAAAATGCTTTATTACAAAATAAATAGCTTAGGTATTTAATATAATTTATTGCATCACCAGGGAGCACATGTCAGCCATGAGAGAAGAGTGGCATTTTCATGTCTGAAAATGTGAGCATGCTTAATTTGATCATGCCTCCTGATCACATAGTAGGTTAATTTAGTGTTATTACATTATTTAATTTAATTTTGTGGTAGCCTAATGGTTAAGGTACTGGACTATGGACCAGAAGGTCCAGGGTTCAAATCCCACCTCTGCCAAGCTGCCACTGTTGGGTCCTTGAGCAAGACCCTTAACCCACAATTGCTTGGATTGTAAGACTGTACCAATTGTAAGTCGCTCTGGATAAGGGTGTCTGCTAAATGCTGTAAATGTAAATATGGTTTTTAAAGTGCATCATACTAGCTGTTGACTAGCATTAGTAAATCCATGACTAATCATCTTTTACTCCTTAAAAACTGAAAATTGTCATTATCACAATATGTCACAATACCAACACAAAACATTAGCTATTAATTATATAAAAATTATTAATATTTAATTGCATATTTAAATTCTGTATAAGTTCAGTTATAGCAATCATACGTGTTTAGGCTACTTTAGAGCATGTAAACATTATCTTAACATAATTAAAACAATATTTCATCAAACATCAAAGTTGGTAAAAAAAGAGCCCGCAGGTGAAGAATCCTCCTTAAGAAATCTGACAAACGAATATGAGGCAAAATGAACCAATCGGGTACTTGGAGTGACAGGTACGAGGCGGTCCGATTTTTACTCGGTTTCTTTTCGCGCCGTGTGGCCCCACCCAAGTTTGAAAGGTGAAGTGTGTATTTAAACGTATTATTTAATGAGGTGCAGCGTACAGGTTAAACAGCAGAGGACGCTGTTAAGATAAAATATAATCTGAATGCTTCAGTAGCGTGGTCTCGAAATGTTGTATAAACCCCGCCCTCTAGAGTCGGCTATTGGTTAGTTTGCCGAGCATTCAGGCGAAACAGTATTTTGATTGGTTCTTGGGGATGTCATTATTCCAGCTATTCATGCCATGCGCAGGTTGAATGCTCGGCAACAAAGTAACGCAAGTTTAGCGTGTGGAGTGTAGTGCGGGAAGGTGGTGGACTTTAGTCGTTTGCGACATTGCAGGCCATAGCGTCTATTTTTTATGACTTTTTTTCCAGTATATAAGGGATTGATGGATAGTAACACACGTGTATAAGTTTTCTATCTATTTGCGTTTTATTGTGTGTTCGGTTATGTTATAGAGTTCGCTGACTTTGTTTGGGACCCTCACTCAATAGGAAATGGTACAGTGACTGTTTGTGAACACGCGTTCTCGAAATCCTGGAGGAAGCACTTACTTGGATGAACCATCTTTCTGGAATGTAAAGGATCATAATGTTTCTTATTCCAAAGTTCAGTTTGATCAGGGTTGATCTCATCACGGTATTGTTCGGCGTCGGGCAGCAGTGTGGAGTTTAATCATTAGGAATGTGTCTTTGTGCGTTTGGGGCACGACGCTGACTTTCTCAAGCACTTTTCTGGAAAATTTTACTTTCTCATAATGGATCTTACCGTGTCTGAGCTGATGTCTAACTTCATGGAGTCTCCGCTGGTGGTCTGGGTAAGTCAAACGGCTTTCTGGAAATTAGTCGTGTGAACATGAAGGGACACAATGCACCTGCCCCTGGGTGTTTGTCTGTCCTGCTTTTTCAGCTGTGCGTTGCCCAGCATTATGGTGTTGCATTGCAGGTCATACGTAGACGAGAACTCGAGACACTCCAGGTTCACCAAAGGAGGATGATATCACCTTTGTTTTGTAGATTCGTTGTAGTTAAGTTTTGTTAGGTTGTATAATGTAGCAATACAACATTCACTACACCCAGCTTCTGTTTGTAAACGTTGCAGGAGCAGACACTACTGCACACGCCTTAAGTGTACATTACACTGTCCTGAAGTACCACACGTTTAGAAAACAAAGCTTCCCAAAGGGGCTTTTCGGTGCTTATCTGTTCTAGTTTTGGTTGTGAACACTAGAAACTAATTCAAACTGGGGTTTCCCTTAACCGTTTGTGTTTTGTCGTCCCACATAACAACTTTAGACCCCATCAGTGGTGTCAACTGGTACTCTATTTTTATTGTTGTTTGTTCGCTTTATTTGTTAATGTATTTTTTTAAACCGTATTATAACTTTGCGTCTTTGGATAATAAACTGCAGAACTTCCCATGACACCATTTCTCCAGCTTCCCCAAATTTTTCCTCCGAATCACTAGTGTGTGTTCCGGTGTAATAATTTACCATCTCTGAGAGCTTCATGCTACTCTACCCAAAGTCTAAGACAAAAACGAAACCCGGTGCTCTGTAGTTTAGAACAATGTTACCAGGTATGTTTGTGCATTTGTAGAAACAGAAAAGACCCACACTATGACATGGACATGTGGGGAAAAACGAACTCTATAACCAATAGTTTGTAGACAACTTTTCTAAGACGTTATATCTGAGTGATGCTGAACCCATCACTCAGGATGTGTTCATTTGTGTCTCATGAATGTTCAGATAGGCGACCATGAACAGTACAGAGCATTAGTAAAACAAGAGGGGAAAAATAGCTCAAGAAAATAATCTGCTGTTTTAACCACAATCACTGTTAACAGGTTCACACTGTGAAGCATACAGGCATGGAATTACCCTAGACAAACAGTGATGGTGGCAGAATGAGTTGTACTGAACACCTCAGTGACTCTCAAAGTAACGCTTTCATATCTTTCCAAATCCCTAACAAGTCGGTTCAGCTTTCTGTCCTGCCCTTTATAAAAATGGCATGCCAGCTTTGATGGATAATTTGGCTGTCTTGCGATGAATTGTACAGTGATTTAGGTTTTATTTGTCCAATCTCAGGGAAACCTTCACACTAATGTTCATGTTTAGATGTCACACACCTTTTGCTGTGTAGGGTACATGCTAGATGCTTTCAGTTTTGGGGTGTATAGTGCCAGATTGTGGTTGGACCTGTTGGTGTAAACTCTCTACCTGTCTGTCTGTCTTTAACAGGTGAAGACCTTTGGACCACTGGCCTCTAACTCTGAGGATAAACTCTCTATGTTCATGGAGTTGGTCGATGGAGTCTTCCTCCATAAGATCATGACCCACATGTGAGTTACCCCCAATAGCAATTCATAATGTGTGTGTAGTTGAGCGTGGCAGTTGTCGCATGACGTGTCTTTCTGTAACCACATCCTATCCTCTGCTGCCTTATATCTGACTTTGTAGAGACACCTTTTCATGCCTTCATGCTTCATCAGCTCTAATCATTTTATTAGGCCATAAAGTTGAATGTAGGAGTACTGAATCTCCACCATTGAGACTTACAAACGTGCCTGTGATACTGCTGACAAATATGGCTTTAATGAATCTTTGGGGAGTTTGAGAGAGAATCCTCACAGACATGTTAGATCTCAGATGCTTCGTAGATCTCTCACTTGGCGCCTTTTTTCTAACTGAAAGTGAATGCGACATTTTCAGTTTGCTCTTCTGTAACCTCAGATGCAGCTTGCATACAAAAAAAGGCATGCAGGTGTCTTTCATGTTCAGTGCTCTCCAATCAAGAGGGCATGGCATCTTTTATGAGCAATGTAAGCCCTACATTTGATGTTACTCTGCTGGGTAGTTATCTAGTAGCAGGTAATAAAAGGTGATGTTATTTCCTCTTATTACACAGATGTCAGTCCTGTTGCTGAAATATAAAACTACACCTCACTCTTTGATTATTTACACTATTTCAGAAAAAGTTAGCTCTGTGAGCTCTGTTATTTAGAGCTGTTGGATTTTATAATGCTGAATAACTGGCTGTTACCTTTTTCTGATATGTACAGTAGAAAACTGGATATAAATGAAACCTTTGTTAACCTGTCATTTGTTCAGAAACTCAGAACACTGAAAGACAACTAAAGATTGATATATAAAGCATAAGTATATAATGAAAAAAGATTGTTTGGTGGCACAGGAAATGCACTAATGCACTACCTCACCAACCCTCCCACCATGATCATGTGAGTTTGAGTCCTGGTGATGCCTTCCAGCTGGGTGGGTAACCTTGTACATGCATGATGGACTGTGTCTGAGGAAGGGGAGGCCAGTCGAGGGATCATCCCCTGGTGGTGCAGCTACCCCTGCCAGCCCTGCTGGATTAGCGTTCTGTCCAGGGCATACTTACCTTTGCGCCCGTGTCCTTCAAGAATTGGCTCCATACCCCCCATCGACCGTGATCACAAAAAAATCAGGGTTAAAATGAAACAAGATATAAAAAGAATAAACACAGTTCAGTTGATGTGTGACTGGAACTCTATTGATTCTTTAAACTTGTTGTGAGTTTCGCTTTCTCTTCTGACCTACTCCCTTGTGCAGTGTTTGTGGCTTTTTTGTGCTTTTTCCCCAGCTGTGGTGTCCCTGATTAACCCTGCCCCCTTCTGTGTCCTTTAACCCACTTTCCCTTGAGATTCCCTGTCCTCCCCATTATTAATGAGTATGACTGCTGAGCCTCTTCAGACAAAGAAAATATTTTGTGTTTAGGATGGGGGGCAATCCTCTTGTCAGATTAGTGTGACGTGTGTAGTGGTTGTGTTATGCATGAGTTCCACTCAGACAGTCTGTCTGTTATTACGCGTCCTATAATATCCCATTCAGGATGTCATGTCACATGTAGTATGAATCATGCATCTGCTACTTGCTGTCTGTCTTTATGCGAGAAGGGAACACGGGACATTTCATAGACGGATTGAAAAGCTTTGTGTTCTGGCATTCCCATCCGTGGTGATATAATATAATTTTATCCAACATTGTTGATTTGAATGTTCTCATGATGTAACAACAATCTCCATATAAATAATTTGTGCAAGCTCAGGGAACCTTAAGGATGTGTTTATGTTGCTAATAGGGTCTGTCACCTATTGTGAATGAACTGTAAAAGATGTTGGACAATCCCTTGTACGAGTTTGCTTATTACTAATTTTATTGTTAACGCTTGGTGTGATGACATGCATGGCCATGAGATAATGGCTTGCACAAGCTGTTTCTAATAAAATAACCTAGCAAAATGAGTACTTCGCATTAATAGAAAAAAATTATTTTAGAATCTTATGCAAGCAAGAAAAATGTGATTAATTGTGATTTACTTATTACATTAATCACACATTTTAAGGTTTGACAGCACTATAACCTCATATCAGTTGGGACAGTATGTAAAATGCAAATAAGTAAGTGTTTCTTGCATTTACAAAATATGTCAATGCAGATGGTGTGATCCCAAAATATTTGATATATTTTCTGGGCGCCGAAGTTTCATTTGTTAATATACATCCATTCCTGCATTTCAGGCCTGCAATACATTCCAAAAAAGGGCTTGTAAAGCGTTTACCACTTGTAATATTCTCATTCCTTCTCACAATACCTAAAAGATGTTTTGGCACTGAGGAAGTGTTGAAGTTTTTCAGGTGTTATTTTGTCACATTCTTCCTACAAAATGTCTTAAAGTATGCAACACATTTGCTGCAAAGTTCTGCACACATTCTGTGTTGGGGACAGGTCAGGACTGCAGGCAGGCCAGTCTAGTACCTGTACCCTCTTCTTCCCAGCCATACCTTTGTAATGTGTGCACCATGGGTTTGGCATTGCCTTGTTGAAAAATGCATGGACATCTCTGGAAAAGGGGTTGTCTTGAAGGGTTGTCTTTTTGTCTTTGGTCTGGAGCACAGTGTGTGTGTCTTCCATAAAAGAACACTCAAGTTTTAAGTGGTGTTTGTGAATGTAACTCCATATTGTAGTGACTGACAAAGGTTTGCCAAAGTTATCCCTTGCCCATGTGTTATTGATGAATGATTTTTCTTGATGCAGTGCCGTCTGTGGGAGTTCAGTTTAGGCTTGTGCTCTTGCTCTTTTATACACTGAAATTCCTCCAGATTCCTTGAATTATGTAATATTATGCACTCAAGAGCGAGAAATATGCAAATCCCTTCCAGTCGTTTTGTGGCACATTGGTTCCAAAAACATTTCAATAATTTTACATTTACAGCATTTAGCAGACGCCCTTATCCAGCGCGACTTACAATTGATACAGTCTTACAATCCAAGCAATTGTGGGTTAAGGGTCTTGCTCAAGGACCCAACAGTGGCAGCTTGGCACCACAATCCTTTTCTAATTGTATGTTTCTTTTGACAAACTAGGGCAAACCCATCTTTAGTTCCTCAGAGTCAGCCTTTCATATAGCTTCTTCACAGTTACAATCACCTGTTTGAAATCACATAATTAAGATTTTTTTAATCTCCCCATTAGTACTAAATTGGCCTGTCCCAACGTTTTTTACAATGTGTGACATAAATGTACGAGCATTTACTGTACTGTAAAATAATTTTCATAGCATATCCCAGCTGTAATGTTGTAGTCAGAGCACATGTTCAGACATTGCTTATGGTAACCCCTCCCTCTCACAGATGCCCTGTATGTGCACCTTATTCATTCTCCAAGACCTCTCACCAAACAAGCCCTTGTTTTCTTTTGTTTTCTTTTTAAAACCAGTCCCTCTGTCAGTTGCAGTATCTATGGCTCTGAGGTCTATACAAAACGTTTAAAGAGGACTGCCGAAAACAGTCTTAGCTTTTAAATAGGGATTTTTTGGTAGCAGTGGTGAGCTAGACTGGCAGAATTTGCATGCCATTCTAACAAAACAAATGTAAATGAGTCTGGAACAAATAAGGCCTGTGTGGGAGCTACAGTAGTGTGTGCTGAAACCTGTATATTAGTCATGTCAAGTATACAGCTTTGGTCACTACTAGAGATGGGCAGGCATACTTTCTAAATTAAGCACAATAAGTTTGATGTAAAACATGGGAAAAGAAATCTGTTTTAACTGTGGTGGGGTTGTGGAGTCTCTGGTGCGATTGCTGTGCCACCCAAACCATACATTGTCCACTTGGCTATATACTGCTGTTGTAATGGAATTTAACCAATTTAACATTGGTGTTATATTTCTAAATTAAATGTCACTGTGTTAAACATACAACAAATCATCCAGAACATTTAAACCACACAGAGTGAATAATGATTATCTCATAAAAAAAAGCAAAATAAGCTCAGGGATATATAAGCTAAACTTGTGAGCAGTTGATATTTGAAGTGGCAGGAAAGTTCCGGAGTGACTTTAACGAGGGACAAATTATGTCCAGACAAGTTTAGAGACGTCTAAACATTCTGCTCAGCAGTGGTGAGTACCTACCAACATTGGTCTGAGGAACGACAAACCATGAGTCTGTGACAGGGTGTTGGCGTCCAAGGCTCTCGATTCTCGAGAACAACAAATCCTATCCTGTCTGGTCTGGAATGGACAGAAGAGCTATAGTGGTGCAAGTCACAAATGTTTAATACTTCTTATAGGAGGAATGTGACAGAACACACAGTGTGGCGTCCCCTGCTGAGTTTGGGGCCCAAGTTTCAGACTGGTCAGTGCACTCACCATGCTAACCCCAGTCTATGTCAACATACAATTGGCACATGAGTGTCAGAACTGGACATGGTGAAATGAAATAAGCTCATCTGAGTTCCATTTTCTTTTCTGTCACATGAACCGTTGGTTATGTTTCTTCGAAGAAACGATGGAACCAGGTTGCACTGTGGGAAGAAAACAAGCCAATGGAAGGAGTGTGATGCTCTGGCCAATGTTCTCTTGGGGAAACCGTGGGTCGGGGCATTCATGAGGACGTTAATTTCATGCATGAGACCTACCCAAACATTAAGGATTAGGTGGTTTTATTATGTTGGCTAATCGGTGTACATCAAGGTAATTATAAATAACTCGTTGCATCTTCAGGCTGAATTGGAGACAAAAGCATGTTCATACCTGTATTAAGTAAAGCTTAGTGGAGCCTGAATGCTATAAATACCGGTTGGAAACCTTGTTTACCTAGCTGTTTGCTCACTGTGATCACTTGGCCACATCTATAAAATGTGCTTAGGCTTCTATACATGGCGTATGCCTGTGTCATGTGAGATGTCGACCATATGATGTAAATACATTGTAAACTTAAGATTGCTCATAAGGTATGAACATAACTTCTTAATAAATATCATTAGTAGTAATGGTAACCATCATGTTAGTCAGGTTACTATTAACAATGTAGATTAGGGGAAAAACTAGTTTGTCTCCGAGTTATGTATGCAGTTCTGGGAGTTACTTTTTAAATTTTTTTAGGGCAGTTGGTTGCCTCATGTTGATTTTTGCCTCTTCTAATCTACAATCTTGTTTACTCAGTCTGTTTGCTGCAAAGATGTTATGTATGTTTTGTGGCTTAATGATCTTGTTTAATTTGCTTATTTTTCCCACAGCGACCCAAATCCTACGAATCATCGGATAAACAAACAGGTGAACAATGACATCAATCTACGCATCCAGAACCTCAGCACTGTTATCAGACACATCAAAAACTACTACCAGGTAAGATCTTGGTCATATATGTCTTGGTCAAATTGTATAAGTTGAATATTGGTGTTTCAAGGTGTTTTGGTTGTGATATTTCAGGTGAGCTGTGCAGGCAAAATGCATGGTTGCAATTACACTATTATACAGTGAAGGCTAAACATGCTGATGGGTGCTTGAAACTGATGTATAACAGTGTTTAAATGTTTTATCCCTGTTGCTCTCATCATAGGATGATGTAAAGCTCGAGTCAGCCATTTGAAATACTAGAAATAGAAAGTGTGGTGTAATTGGGGGTGGTCTGTAGCTCTCTGAAATTTTTACTAGACATGTAATGATCTTAATGATAGGACTTGCACTAAGGAAAGAAGGGAGTATGTGCCAAAAAGGCTATGTTTAGAACACATGACCTCAGGATAAAGCTGTGGCTAATTTTACAGAACGCATTTCTACAAAGTAGCTGTTATTTAGTGTGTGATTTTGGGTGGATTTTGTTTCCCAATGGTCTTTTGGTTCATCCAAACAGTGGCTCACAATTTAGTGAGGTCTTTGTTATTCTGTGTTTGTTTGAAATAGCCTGAACTGGCATGAATAACTCTGGGAATATGGATTGATCTACGTCCCGGTAATAATGGACAACATTAGGTTTAGAATAATAACACAAACAGTTGCTTTGATTGAACGTGTTGATTAATCAATCAGAATGCAGACTGAGCATGTGTGAGCGCTTGTATATAATTGGTGCAACACTTTCTTTTTTTTGGTCATGCTCTGGCAACGAAATTCCTCTTGTTACATGTTTCATCTGTTTGCTGTGGTACAGACTGCTACCACTGGTGCAGAGAAAGCCAAGGACTTTGCTGGACAGGACTCTAGCGTCAAAGAGAATCTTTAGCATGTATAATGTCATTTCAGAGCAAACATGCTGGAAGGCATATCTCAATTAAATGTCTGAGCTAGAGATTTAATCAAGCCTGAAGTTTTGAATGCGATGTCGTATCGGAGCCCAACCCGACTGCACATACGGCACCAGGTTTTGCATCTGAAGCCAGACGTTAACTGCTTAGGTTTATTTGATTCTGACTGCCACAAACACCAAATTATCACACCATGTATGTTATTCAGCACTTGTTGGTTTTTCAGGCTTTTATAATTTATTTTTAGATTATGACCCTTATCACGAAAGATCTTATCAGTAATGTTACTTTTTCAGTGATCTGATTACAGATCACTGAAAAAGTGATCAATTTTTCTTAACTCTTCTTTCTTGAATTACTGTACAAAAAAGAAAACAAAAACTGATGTCACAATATTATCGTGAGAGACAATAAGAGTGTAGTTATTCCTGTTTAATTTCTGTAAGTGCAGCATATTTTGAATAAAAATTACCTTACTAAATACAGGATAATATTTGAATTGTAGTTTTTAAGAATCTGTTGCTACTAATGCGTTTTGTCTGTGATCACTTGTATGGTGATGAATATTGTGTATTGTGAGACTGTTTTGTCATCCCTAATCTGGATCACAATCTACAATATTTTTCACCGTACTTTGACAAGTTGCTTATTAAGACTAATTTGCAAACCTAACTAAGCAACCAAACCTTTTTTTTTAGCAGCTGGTTAGATGAAGAATAATCTAAAACTAGAGAAATAACAGAAACCCTCTGGTTGGTTCTTCTTTCAGCTACTCCTGTTAGACAGCGGATCTGATCCTCATACTCATTCTGGCTCTGGTTTTACATTAGGTGTCATTCCTGCTGATTTCCTTCCCTTTTTATCAGGACCTGGGACCAGCACTGAATACAGTGGCTAGGCACTCACTCTGGGAAACTTTAGAATGACCTACACACAGGTCTTAGGAATGTGGTAGGAAACAGTAGTACACAGGAACACACTGTCGCCCCAGGCTTGCTCAGTTTGGGTTTGGACGTAGATATTAGGAGATAAATGTAGGTGTAAAGTTGCTTTGAGACAATGCTACATTGTAAACAGCACTATATAAATAAATCTGACTTGACTGAGAACATGTGAAGTCCACGCAGGCAGTGTGTGTGCCGGGAATTGAACTGGGGATCTCTAAAGCTGTGAGGCTCTAACCACTTGTGCCATCATGCTGCCCAACAGAGCACTTGGTTTAGTAGTACCTTTTAAAACAAACTTTAAAGTGCATCTGAAATGTGTCACCAATGTAAATATCATCCATGTTCTAGATGCCCATGAATTGTATCATAATAGACATATTTAAAAAGTCATTTATTAGTATTTATTTTTTGAAGTCCAGCTGACTAACAATGGCCACAGAACTGTTGTTGTTCATTTTGGATTTAATGGTGCCTCTGCGTTTTGTGTTCATCAGTGGATTTGCGATGTTATGAAAATATAATGTAGTATTTACATACAAGTTATTTCTTGAAGTTGTTTTTTGTTGGGTTTCATATCCTTGGCCAGATGAAGTGTTAAAGCATCAGTGATGTTTTTCTGATGCTTACTTGTTTTACTGTGTATAAGGCATGTTGCACCTGATGTGAAGTTCATGTGTTCTCTGGCTTTAAATACTATTTGCAATGAATTCCTTTAAGGTGGTTGAACATACTTGTTTCCACCAGGCATGCCAGTGTTGTTTGTGCCTCGATTTGCTATTTATATAACATCCAAACCAGTTTAATATAGCAAATGATGAACTTTAATTTACCAACTCCTCTGTGTGTTTCCAACAAATGAGGATGGTACATGTTCTGAGGACCTGCCAACTCTAGAGGCTATTATGAGTAGACTGGTGGTGTACCTGCATATTGAATTCTGTGGTGGGCGAAAGCCTTCAGTGACCCTGCTTTTGCTTTTCTATGTATCTGTTATTGAATCATAACTTTGCATACTGTCCTATGTTCTCCCTAAAGTGTCACATGACAAGATATGCAAACTCTGTCATTCTGCCTGCATGCAGGCAGTGAGACACATTGCAAATCAGTGTGAATTTTAGTTTTATTTGAATATTATGCTAAAAATTCAGGCACTCAATTGTACACTCTTGAATGAAGCTGCTGTTTTTCTGACTTTTCTCTCTACTTTCACCTGTGATGTAATTTTGTGTAAACAAGAATATATATCCTGAGTTTGGCATGTGGCCAGGATGAATGGTGGTTGTGGTGACCACAAATGGAATAGCTGGATGTCTCTGGGTTTGGACAGCCAACTGAAACTCTGGTTTGAATGCTTGTTTTCGTTCTCCCTCTGTATGGCCCATCATATGTATCCATCAATAGACGTGTTGTGCATGTGCTTATTTAGAGGTGTGCTAACTTGTGGTAAATACACCCTGCAGAAACTGATTGAACTTGTCCCAACAGATCCCTTCTGATTGTATTTAGTACACCTTTGGCTGTGTGCACAGGCAGATCATATAAAGGGATCATAGCATATCTGTTCATAAGAATTAGCTTACCTTTTAATTGTATAGAAAATGAAACGCATTATATAGACAAATGTTTGTTGACATCCTAATTATTGAGCTCTGCTATTTCAGCAACACTCACTTATAACACATTCATTATATGAAGCATGCATTTCTGGATTCTCCATAGACAAACAGTGGCAGTGGATGAGTTACTGAATAACCCAGTGACTCTCAGTATGACACGCGTATAGGTTTTTGTTTCCCACGTGTCATATTATCAACTTCCTGCCCAGCTGTCTTTAAAGTCCATAGAGTATTAGTTTGCCAACTTTGATTGATTGACCTCAACTTCATCAGACCACTTGAAAATGGCAAAACTGAGCCGGGGCCTATTGTCTAATATCAGGAGACAACCTCAGTCATGTTCCAAAATCTAGGGAAAGCCATCTTAGAAGAACAAGGGTACTAACTCTGTATTAATACACTTGTTTTGGATGTAATTGTTTGGGTGTCCACAAACTTTTTTTTCTTTGTTGTGTAGATGGATAGAGACTTTCCACTGTCTGACATATGCTAGTAGTTTTTCTTGTCTCATGGCTGCAGTTTGCAAACAAGTTTAATCCAGTGTGATTCTTGACATGTGAATTAAGGGGCTTCAAAACCTCTATGGTCATTCCCATACTAGAAACAGATGCTGTCTTTGCTTTTGCTAATCAAAGGCCAGCAGACCCTCACTTGCTGGCTGTCATGGGGAACGGTTTTGTGGGATTTGATAAATGAAGGCTCCGTTTAATGTGTTTTGAGGTTGTCCAGACGTTGATCAACGGAAACACTTTACTCTTGTTAGTCCTTTAGCTTGCACTTTAGATTAGAGCTGTCATCTCACTCTACACTTCCAATCACTCATCCTTTAATCATGTAGGTAGCTGCTCTTAGACTATTCAGATATAATTTACATGAGAAGTACAACTCTTCTGGGGGAATATGTGGAGCTGTGAAGTGTTAATTAAAACACAAACACAAGTTTCAGATTTAAAGGCCATGATACACTCAGTACCAACAGCATTACAATGGATATCGCTGTTGGGTCATCATTAACAGTCACAAGGGATTGATTATTAAACGTTCTTGAATTGCTCCTGTAGATTTATTTCAAATTACTGATGTAGACTGGCTTCCTCCTGCGTTCCAATGTACGCCTCTAGTGCATGTCTGAAATGTGTGTGCAGTGAACTGGCCCTCTGTCTAAAGTTGATTCCTGCCATGTGCCGTCTGCTGCGGGTTGTTTAAATGTCAGTTTTTAGAGATACTAGTTTATATTAATGCTTCAAAAAAAACCAACTGCATTCTAACTTCAGTGAGGAGTAATGTAGTGCCCCCCCCCCCCCCCCCCCCGAACATATTTCTAAAATATATGTGTATCCATATTGTCCTCCGTTTGGTTTACTTTCTCATCATCATCTTGTCTTTTGGAGATTTTGGCCCAGGTAATTCCCTGATAGCAGACGGCGAATTTGGATATTTAAGAGTACTGGGACTGTGGTAGCCTAGAGGTTAAGGTACTAGACTTTGGACCAAAAGGTCCAGGGTTCAAATCCCACCTCTGACAAGCTGCCACTATTGGGTCCTTGAGCAAGGCCCTTAACCCAGAATTGCTTGGATTGTAAGATTGTATCAATTGTAAGTCGCTCTGGATAAGGGCGTCTGCTAAATGCTGTAAATGTTAAGAGCATGTTTGGATTTTGATGTCATACTTGGTGGTATGGCGATGTCAGGGACACGTGTCATGAAGTGAGAAGCCTGACACATTTTTATTCTGCTCACCCACTTTACAACCAAAGTCATTCTCATAGCATTTGTAATGAGAGGAAACTGTTTACACAGTTTCTTGGTGTTATAATGGTGGATGGGGCACAGCACTTAAATTCACAAAAGCACAACTTTTCAAGAGAGTGGACATTGCACCAGAGATGTTATGCACTGAGTGATGGGGAATTACTCAAAAGTTGGTTCTGTTTGCATATCCCACCATGTCCAGTCGTGTTTCTGCAGGCCCCTGATGACTCATTTATGTAGGGTTGTGCTTGTTAAAAGAACTTACTGAACTATATACTTTGCTAAATGCTTGTTTCAAATGCTGTAGAGCTATATAGTACATGCCATTTGTACTATATGTAGCAGTGTGCCAGTATACAGAAATGAAAAACTGAGTGGGAGGAAAAATTCTAAATACATAATTGGATTCAGAATGCAAAAATACGTAAAACGTGTTTATTGCATGGAACAAAATATTTGCAAACCAGTGTTAGTTACTGTGCTAAGAACATGAGGATGTGGAACTAGCTGTGATTGGGCACTACTTTTTTTTTTTTTTAAATCTGTAGTTGTTTGTGGTCTTAGACACAATATGAGCATGCTGATTGGCACCACACCATCCATAAACATAATCTATTCCATAAACTGGAAAGCAATTACTGATCAAAGTGAGGTACTTTACTGATTCAGCTGTGTGCATTCTGTGATGAGTGAGCATGTCAGTCACACAGGAAATTTAAGTGATGGCTCATGATTAACTTCTCAGAAATGATCTTGTGAAGACTGAAAATTTAGAGCATCAGACTGTACGATTGCTAACAAGATTTTGACTTTGTACCTTTGCCACATGTAGGATGGACTAGCCAATTTTGGATCAGTGTATGTTTAAAAACACAAGTGAGACCCAGATATTCAGCAGACATCCATACATTTCTATTGATCCTGAATAAAACCTCTCCCATTTACAACACCTTACTGTTAATAACCATGCTTTAGTGTAACACTTTGATGAAAATAAATCTTTCACCGGTATCGTTTAAAGGGAGTATTTAATTTATAAGCTTCGGGTTGTGGTGGCATGATATCTACATCTTCCAAGCCTCACTCTGGATTTAAGTATTCTAGTTTAGCCTGGATTTAGGTTGGTGTTAGTTGTTAATCTATGCAGACCAGCATTGACCCAGATTTATTACAGCACTGTAGATGTATGGGACTGTGGTAGCCTAGTGGTTAAGGTACTGGACTCTGGATCAGAAGGTCCAGGGTTCAAATCCCACCTCTGCCAAGCCGCCACTGTTGGGTCCTTGAGCAAGACCCTTAACCCACAATTGCTTGGACTGTAAGACTGTACCAATTGTAAGTCGCTCTGGATAAGGGCGTCTGCTAAATGCTGTAAATGTGAATGTATGCTCCCTAAGATGATTCATGTGTTTTTTCAGCAAGCTGTAATGCAATAACCCAATAATGCAGTATTTTCACATTCTAATATTTTTAAACTATCCCCTATATTCTGTCTTTTTCTGACTGACGGTGGCCAATCAGAGATGAACACTTGAGTAAAGGGTCTATGCAGGATAGAAGTGGAAGGTTTGTATTCTTGCAAATACATTATGACTACTTTTGAATGGCATAAAGTGATAAACAGTAAAACAAAATCTCATCTATTTTATTTATTTTTAGTATATCAGAATTAAGCAATAATACACGAGAGGGAGTGCTTTAACGCGAGATATTGGGGCGGGTGTCATGGCGAAACACCCTTGTCAGTAATACACTTGTAAAGCATGACCTCGAGTGTATTATTCTGATTGTACCACTGTTCTTATCACCATTTATTGTTAGATTTTATGATGGAGGAAAGAAAAATAATATATGTTTATCACCCTAGAAGAATAGTTGAATAGTTCCATTCTATTAGGCACCTCGCGGCTAAGCCCTTCAGTCATTAAAGTTGAGGAACAGAATTACCTATAACTGTTTATTATGCAGACAATAAACATAAATATATCAATTGGTAAGCTTTAATTTATTAAAAAGAAAGTTTACTTGCGTTCAGCAAATAAAATGAGATCCCGATGTTATAACCAAAGTCTATGATCCCATTTGATTAGCGATTATAAATTTGTAGGATGAAGCTATGAATGTTAATCTTATCAGACAGAAATGTAATGGCAGAGTTACAGAGCATCAGCAGCTTCTCTGGGTTAAGAGCTGGACTTGCAGATAATGTACCGGTTAGCTGAATGGACCTCCGATCAGCTACGGATGGTGTTTAATGAAAGACGCCGAGTTTAACGCCAGCAAACGACGTCTTTGTGAGTGATGAAGCTGATTCAGTTCATTTTTGTGGATGGGACTAAAACTGGTCCTCAGTCTCGTTGCTCTTCAGTCGAGCTGTGAATCCATTAAGTCCATGCCTCAGAGACTGCAAGCTCTTATAAAAGCCAGAGGTGATGTGTTGGAGTGTTCTTTTGTTTGTTTGTTTTTCATGAGTTCATAATTTTTTTTTCTTGATTTCTAATAGTGTTTCTTAAAGCCAGAAAGTTGCCATTTGAAATGACTGTAGTTTTGTGTCATGTCTGTGATCTGCTTTTTTTCGACAAAATTAAACAACTGAATGAACAACCTCTGAGGCCGGTGATTCCAAAATTTTTGCCAGGGGTTGTATAAACCAAACATCCCGGACTTTTAATGAGTGACAAACAGTACTCTTCATCCATCTGGCTCCAACTTTCTCTGATTGCTGTTGCCAGATCAGCTTTGCAGGTTGGAGCCTTGTCATGGACCATTTTCTTCAACTTCTACCAAAGATTTTCAATTGGATGGAGATCCAGACTATTTGCAGGCCATGACATTGACCGTGTGTCTTTTTTCAAGGAATGTTTTCACAGTTTTTGCTCTATGGCAAGATGCATTATCATCTTGAAAAATGATTTCATCTTCCCCAAACATCCTTTCAATTGATGGGATAAGAAATGTGTCCAAAATATCAACGTAAACTTGTGCATTTATTGAAGATGTAATAACAGCCATCTTCCCAGTGCCTTTACCTGACATGCAGCCTCAGATCATCAATGACTGTGGAAATTTGCATGTTCTCTTCAGGAAGTCATCTTTATAAATCTCATTGGAACGGCACCAAACAAAAGTTCCAGCATCTTCACCTTGCCCAATTCAGATCTGCGATTCATCACTGAATATGACTTGCATCCAGTCATCCACAGTCCACGATTGCTTTTCCTTAGCCCATTGTAACCTTGTTCTTTTCTGTTAAGGTGTTAATGATGGCTTTCGTTTAGCTTTTCTGTAGGTAAATCCCATTTCCTTTAGGCGGTTTCTTACAGTTCGGTCACAGACGTTGACTCCAGTTTCTTCCCATTCGTTCCTCATTTGTTTTGTTGTGCATTTTCTGTTTTTGAGACACATTGCTTTGTTTTCTATCTTGACGCTGTGACGCTACCAGTCTACCAGTATGTTTGCCTTTAACGACCTTCCCATGTTGTTTGTATTTGGTCCAGATTTTAGACACAGCTGACTGAGAACAACCAACATCTTTTGCAACATTGCGTGATGATTTACCCTCTTTTAAGAGTTTGATAATCCTCTCCTTTGTTTCAATTGACATCTCTCATGTTGGAGCCATGATTCATGTCAGTCCACTTGGTGCAACAGCTCTCCAAGGTGTGATCACTCCTTTTTAGATGCAGACTAACGAGCAGATCTAATTTGATGCAGGTGTTAGTTTTGGGAATGAAAATTTACAGGGTGATTCCATAATTTTTTCCTCAGAATTGAGTGATTCCATAATTTTTTTTTTCCCTCTGCTTGGTCTAAAAAAAAAAACTGTTACTGACTGCCACACTTTTTTTTCTTGATTTCTTAGTGTTTCTTAAAGCCAGAAAGTTGCCATTTGAAATGACTTTAGTTTTGTGTCATGTCAGTGATCTGCTTTTTTTTTTTTTTTTTTCTCTTTTTCTCTCAAAAAAATTGAACAACTGAATGAACATCCTCCAAGGTCGGTGATTCCATAATTTTTGCCAGGGGTTGTAGTAGTGACTTCATTTTGCTTTTCCAGTGCTTTCAATTCCTAAAAGTGATAAACCTTTGGCTCAGGTTGGTCATTAATACTTACATTAATTTTAAATCGTTTTCAAAACCAGTATATTTTATAAACTAACTATAGCTTTCAATTCCGCAGTGTTTTACTTGTCATTATAACTTGGCTGCTTTCTGAGGCGGGCGTCTTTGCTAGGTTACGTGTGCATGCCGTACAATAATGCTTATAGAACATTGGTCAAAGTGCCATTATCGTCAGAAATGTCATGGGAAAAACGTCTCTCAGCCAATCAGATTGCGGGGTCAGAACTAACTGTGGTATAATATTATATTGTTATCTTGATGCTAGTGGAAAATATTGTGATACCATCCTTACTTTACATGAATTTCACAAAGTTAATGGTTTTATATTAAGAAATGTGTGTTGAGAACACTATGCCTGAAGAATCCTTGTAGCATTTAATATTTGAATTTAAATTGGGGCCCAGATCTTGATTCTTCAGTGTGCACAGCCATGTTCATAATATAACGAGCACCAACAACTATGGGTTAGTTGTTTGTCTAGGTTTGAAAGATTTTGAAACCAATTTGTTGGTGAGTAAACCATGTGTGTCATAAAGCTTGTTGATTGGCAGTAGTTAAATTCTTCATCTCGGGTGGCACATGGCACAGTGGTTAGCATGGTCGCATCGCAGTTCAAGCATCCTAGTTTGATCCCGACCTCAGACTCCACCTGTGTGGAGTTTGCATGTTCTCCCAGTGCGTGTGGGTTTACTCTGGGTGCTCTGGTTTCCTCTCATAGTCCAAAGACATTTGTTACGACATCTCAGGCGTTACGGTAATTGGTTATAATAAATTGGCCCGATCTGAGAATGTATGACTAGCTTTTAAGTAACCTTATGTATTGATGTAACCTTCTGTCTGATGTAAAAAGCCATTGATGCTGAAAGCGAGTTAAATAAACCAAACAAACAAATAAACAAACAAGGCTTTGTTTTCAGAATGGTCTTTGATGTTAAATATTGTGCCTAAAACTATATTCTCTGGACTTGTGGTCTAGTGTGTTTTGTGCAACAACAAAGTAAATAAGGGCCAGGATCTTTTGTCCCAAGGCTCTGGTATGACACAGCACTATTTGGTTTACACTTTTACACTTTAGTGTTCACCCAGTCATTTTTTTTAATGTGCTCAGACTGACACATTCTTTTAAGGTAACTACTACCAAGGTTGAGATTAGTCTTGATTTTAACCAAATTTCTGCAGAAATTATTAGTTGGTTGTGCCAGTCAGTTAAAATAAAGAAATATGTTAAATCTACTGTCTAGCTTTAAGAAATTAACTGGTGCTGTTGGAGTAAAACATTGGTTACTGCTTTTATTTAATTTTGTTGAGCAAACCCTCACCAGACTAATTAATCATAAAGACTTCACAGAGAGTGTGTATGACTTTAAACATGCATTTGTAAAATCAAGTTGTTCAAGTTATCACATTTTGTTGAAGTATTTATCTTAACCAGTCGTTTTTCATGTTTTGTGAAGCTCTCTGCTGTAAGTTGAAGGTTTATTAATTAAATGGCAGTTTATTCTTAGAGGTGAACCCCCTGTCTCTGACCCAACCCTCCTTTTTCAAAAATTAGATTAGTTCCCCACTGACTCTGTGCTCAAATACCAGAAAGTACACACTTGAGAGACTGGGTTAGAAGCAGCAGGGACAATGAGCTGTTGGGGGAGGGATGACATGTTGGATCCTCCCTGCCTTTTGTCTAAAGAGAGGGCCTGTGTGTGGCTGAGCCACTGTAAAATGACTCCTTTCCATGCTGCTACATGAAACATGAGCTTCCTGAGTCCCAATACGTAGCTAGCACTATGCTACTTCACCCAGCCAGGGCTTGTCTGACTCTTGTTTTAACAAACCTGTTGGTTATTCCAGAATTGGCTCTTTAGACATATAAATATATACACCAGTACTGGTGTGTGTGTGTGTGTGTGTGTGTGTGTGTAAATAAAATCTTAGCATCCAATTTATTTATTTGAAATTAAATCAAACATTTTTAGGAAAAGAGAGGACATAAATGGAAATTGTGGCCTTCCTGACAATGAAGTATTGAAGTCTTGGCTACTTTTCAGTACTGAAGACTTTACTTTTCTCTGACCAAGTAATGCCATCCAGATGATGCAGTTATTTCGTGGTTTTAAGGGAGTTTTCCCAGTTAGTTTCTCTTGCAGGTCATCTTAAGGCGCTTTTACCCCCTGCCAAGCTCCCCTGAGAGCTAAATTCATTCTAGGAACTTTTTTGGTTTGCATTTCCATCTCCATTAGGAACGCTGTGGCGCTGAAATGATTGAGTGCATGGATTTCACTTTGACTCAGTCATGTTATACTTCCTCTGTTGCATATAGGCTCTGTAAAGCCTGGACTTCACCCCTTTTTTTGGGTGGCACAATTCTGTTGTTTATATGCCTGCCGGTGTACGAGTATATTTAAAAATAGAGGTTACCCTCAACATGCGTTTGCACTCATTGTTTACTGCTTACAGCTCTTTCGTTCTCGCTCCATAAAAGCAAAGCTATATAAACTTGTTTGTCCTGTAGACTGTTATCAGTGATTTAATGGCCTTATTTCTGCCGGTACAGATGCAGTCTCAGAACATTAAACTTGGCTGCTAGAGTTGTGATCGTTGGTCTTTAATACAACACTAAGTATCTTGGCCACCACAAAAAAGGGTAATTTTTCTGACAAACAAATGGCAAGTCTTTGCTCATTTATCTATGGGCTGCATGCTGCTTGACAGTAATCACTGCTCTCTCTCTCCACCGAGTCGAAGAGCTCGTTTTGATTACATTCTTTGTTAATAGTAGGATACTACATATGCTGAGACCCAGTAATTTTTGTCCCATACTATAGTACCATATGATTAGTCTCCCCTCTTATAACTAGATGGGAAGCTGTTGTTTGTTTTTGCACTAGCTTGCTGTTTCCCTTGGTTCATATATGTGCTCTTAGGCTAAGTGACATTTCTGTTCCCTGGAGGTGTACAGTTTCTTCAGTATCATTACACCTGTAGAGCCATGGAAACTGCAGCCAGAGCCCCAAGCAATTGCTTTTGCTTTCTTCTACTTTTTTCTTTCGTTTCATCTTATCTTTCCTAGGATTCACTAGGACTGGACGATCATATTTTAAAAATGTAGAATAATATTGATATACATCACAATGTAAATCAAATAACTTTCTGTCAATCTAAAAGGTTCCTTTTTACTTCTGAGATGTGAAGATATAAGGTTAATTTGTTGAAATATTGTTTATTTACTGTGAGAAGTTGATCATGACATGTACATTGTACAGCTATATATACATATATTATGTGTGTGTGTATGTGTGTGTGTGTGTGTGTGTGTGTGTGTGTGTGTGTGTGTATATATATATATATATATATATATATAGAGAGAGAGAGAAGATAGAGAGAGAGATAGCCCCTTATATATATAGACGATAGATCCTAGATATTACAGATATATAGTATAGATAGAGATAGAGTATATAAGAGAAGTAGAGTAGATGATATATAGATATATATATATAGTAGCTATATCTATATAGTCAGATATATCATAATAGAGATATATATATATATATATATATATAGATATCATATATCTAGCTATATAATAATATATAGATATATCTAGAGTATATATATATATATATATATATATATAGATAGATAGATAGATAGATAGATAGATAGATAGATATATGATTCTGATCAGTCAAAAGCTTCATTTTACAGGAGAACACAAACCAAATGGACAACATTTTTGGTCAATTCCTAATAAATAAAATGGGTAATATAAAGTCTCAATTCTGACCACTCAAAAGCTTTTAGGTATTATTGTAGAACACACAATTTCTCAGGACTACCTGTCTTTGTGGGAACATTCGTTCAACATATGCAGCTCACAGTACTTTGCTCCTTATCGGACTTTAAACGGGCGAAATATCTCCAGACTACCGAATTCGTCTTTTCTGCTATCCCCTCGTCTTTTGAGCCTTAGGTTGTGTACATTGGGGTGTCGTCTTCATTTAGGTTTTCTGTTGTCATTGTCTTTATCTCGCCCCCAGTCCTGACATACTGGTGTGCACAACTTCATGAGTTCAAACATTACCACGTGTGCTGTTGCCGGCTGAGTGCGTCTGCCTAAACTGATGTGCCTGTATGTGATTCTCCACACATATGGAAGGCATTGGCCGTTGCTGTGGTGGGCTTCTGCACCACCTGGGTACCTGGTTGTTATGATTTGCGTTGTCTATGATAATATCTTAATTGTTGTTTTAATGATATTACCGTGTATATCACTCTGCAAAAAACTGTCAAGCATGCCTTGAGTTTGTGTATTTGCTGTATCATGTATCCAGGTAGGATAGACTATGGTGCATGCCCATCAATTGCATGCAGTGTGCTAGTGCCACAAATCAAGATGACGTTCTAACGAACAGCACATGACTGAAGTTAAAAATGCAGCAAAAAAAGCAACGTATCAAATGCTGTCACCATGCATCATGAAAGACCGTTCAGGTGGTTGTGAGAGCTGAGTGCAAACAACTTTTAACTACTTTAGACGCAAGATATGCTGCCAAAGTATTGTCTAATTATTGTTATAGACAAAACTCCTGAGAATATTGATGTTTTTTGTTTGTTTGTTTGTTTCCCCTCCAATATCACACACTACTATCCAGCCCTATGAAGGACTTGTCCTTTCCCGGGCACATTTATGCTTTGATGCTGAAAGGTCTGTCTTATTTTTATTTATTTATTTTTACATTTTTTTACCCATATATCCATTTCAAAACGCACATAATTATACTAATAGGTAGTGTTTTGTTTGTAATGCAGTCTGAATTATAGTTCTGCTTAAGAGAGGCTGCCAACTGGTGAAAATGTACATGTATTGTAGTATGGGTGGTATACAAATTGCTAGGGTCATGTTTTCACTGGATACTCTGGTTTCCTGCCACATTTCAAAGACATGTTAGGGCAACTGGTATCTCTGTATCCCTGTATGTATGCCCTGTGATGGACTGACATCCTCTCTGGGGTTGGATCCCATGTTGTGCCCTGTGAAGCTGGCCTGAATTGGATTATGGGTATGAAAATTAATGAACAAAAGGCCTGTTTAGTGGAATTTAATTTTGTCTGCTGTTATAGACATTATGGAATTTTGTTGACCATCTTCTTGTGGTCATTGATACAAGATTAGCCTAACAGTTTGTGCCATAGTCTAATTTGGTGAATGTACATTTGGCAGTCTTGTTAGCAGAGCTAGGTCAACAGTGTGCGTGTGTGGTCGTGGTCTTTATAGTGCAGCTTATGTCGGTAATTGTTTTTGCTGTAGACTCTCTGCTGGGTAATGCTCCATCAGTGTTTTATTTGCCATATGGAGCTATTGTAGCCCTTGTTTTGTCTTCATTTAATGGACATCTGTTACTTCTGAGCAGAGCATGAATACAAGGGCTATCATGTTTGAACCTCAGGCCAAAAATCAACCGCTCCAAAATGCTTGGGTGAATCAGCAACCTTTAGTTTTCTGATGTATTAAGCTGTAACCTGCTTTTACATGTTTATGTGGGCATGTACATGAGTCTGATGAGCCTGTTCAAGTGTTCATAATGGGGGCTGGGTTTCACTAGACTTTGTTTGCTTAACAGAGAGGGGCAGGGGTAGAAAAGATGGCGTAAAAGCCTTTCACACTTGTACTATTTGTGATTTATTGCTGAGTAACCTGACATGGCAATTTACCGGGTCGAGACCAAGAACAATTGCCGTGTAATTACTAGGCTTGCTCATGTGTGAACAGAAGCTGAGGCATTACTGGGAAAGATAACATGATACTTTCTAAGACTGGTAAATTAAAAACTGCTTGAGTGAAGAAAGAAGAGCGATGCTTTAAAGTATTTAATATATGTACTGCTAGGTATGGTTACTGGAGCATGCCTGTAATAATTATTACATGGTGCTAATTGGCTTAATAGAGGTTAGGCTCAATATCCAAAACATGTATGTAACTATGTAACTATAGCTTCCATGTGTGCAAGCACGGTAATTTACTTGTGTGTTGTCAATGATGTAATATTTAGCATTTTAAGACTGTCTATGCTTACCGACAAAAAAATGCTCATTTAAGTCTGGAGCAAAGAGCACAAAATTCTTATGGTACATGAAATATTTTCCCAATTCTCCAGGTAGACTGGTCTGTTCAGACTAGTAATCCAGACACAGAAGCAAGTCTGTGTAAAAATGATCAACATGTTGTATAGGACTAAACTCTCAGATGGGTCACTGGCAAAATGACACAACCTGCGTATTTGTTGTGTTAAGGTTGCATGTGTGAATGACGCACATCTGTGAACATTAAAAGTAAAGCCATCTTGGTAATTAGCCAAGTTTTGAGTGTGAAGGGGGCTATAGCCCTGATCAAAGGGGTTGCCATGGACTCTGGAATGTCTTTCGTTCTCTCTGGTTAACACCCTTGCTTTCTTTTTCTTCTGTTATTCTCTGAGTCACTGGGCAGTGAATGTTGGTCTGCCCATAGAAAATGCTCACTCGCAAGGTTTGTGTGGATGTGGCAGCTTTGTTTTGCCAGTGATTGAAGTGTGTGTATGTGTCTGAATGCTCGGTGTTGTTTTATGCAACAACTGTAACTTCAGATCTGCACTGGAATGATGCCCAATGTTTTCAGATAACCATTGCTTGCTTTTTTCCATATTTGCGCCATATATGTGAGATGGCTGAGAATACGACGCTTCTCTTCAACCTAATCCCCCTTGTTTTTATGGTGGTGTCTATACTGTATATTACCACTTAGCTGGCAAGAAACACTACCATATTAATAATGTCAGTTATTAATGTACATATAACAGTGAACATATAAAGTGAGGTTTCTCCTGTCTGTGCACACTATTCTTCCTTAAGGATTTTTTTGAAATTTTAATTTTGCACTCTGTTGCTTGGCGGTGCTTAATAAGGAGTGCATGCAACATGGTGCTGGATTACTGGGGAATGTCAAGTGGTTGCGAGTCAAGTAGTCAATAGATGAGTAGACAGACAGATCACTTTATTAAGTCAGTTAATTACAGCAGCCCAGATGCAGAAGATAGAATAAGATCATTTAAAGTACGTATATAATTACTGTACAATACCATACAGATGAATAAATAGAAATAAAAATATGTAGTATGAGTAGGGTTGGATATCAATTTCAAGAACCGGGTACCTGTTAAAAAAAATTAAATAAAATTTTGATTCCACTTATCGATTCCTACTAACACATTTTATGCTTCAAGTACATAGCTGTGATTTAGTGATCTTTACTGACAAAAATCTGAATGTATTAAGGAACCCATCTATCTGCCAGGAATGGTGTGATGTGTGATGTAATACCTAGGAAAACCAAACTTCTCTCACTTATTACTGGGCATAAGTATTCAGTACTGTTGAAATGACCCTTGGATAACATTTTGTCATTTCAGCAGTAGAAAGTACTTGGGACCAATAGTAATTGAGTGATTTCCTTTCCACTGTCAACTTGACACCACCCAGTGAACAGCACAAAACTGAGCCTGCCTTCCTGATCAGTTTAAGCTTTTTTGCATCACCTGTTCTGATGCTGCCTTCCCAACAAACAGCTGCAAAGAAGACAGCACTCCCAACAACAGACTGGTAGAAGATCGCCAACATCTTGCTGCACATATTTAAGGACCTGAGGCTCATCCCCTTCCTATACACAGCCACAGTGTTGGCCCTCCAGTACTGTCTGGAGTCAAGCATGATATCCAAGTACTTGTACAGGGATCCACCAGCTCAACATTCTGTCCCATTTCCTTTGTTTTGGACACTTTCAGGAGCAGATGGTTCCTTGCACACCTCTCAGTGAAGCTGTTCACAAGGTCTCTGTACTGTCCTTCCTGCCCATCCCCGATGCACCCGACCATGCCAGAGTCATCAGAAATCTGGCAGAGGTCTGACCTGCACTGGAAGTCAGTGGTGTACAGGGTGCTCCAATGTTACTGACCAGATGATCAGACTGGCAGGTTCCCAGCTGCTCATACTGCGGTCTTCCAGACAGGTAGTCCAAGACCCAGGAGATCATGGACTTGTCTACCTGCAATACCTGGTATCTGTGCTCAGTCACTTTTCTTCAATATATTACTCTATCTATTCTGCATGCTTGGTCGTTTTTAATCTGGAATGATCCCCGTGGGACATTTGCCCCATTTTTTAGATCCAGTCGGAACCATGTCTACTGCGGTTGCCATTGAAAGGGGACTGAGCCCTATAATCATGTGTTCATCAGGACAGTAAATGTAGAACAGTGACCGAAGAGTAATTAGAGACACACTTATTGCTAAAACTGACACATGCTGGTATGTCATCAGTAACTGGCTTTGATTCAACCCCCACAAGCAAACATTTTGGCCTTAGACTGGTATTTGAATATTGACCATGCAAGTGGTGTTCCACTGCCCAATTAATCAATCTTTGGGCTGTACTACAATCTAGGTCACAGGAAAAGTCCTAATTAACCCAAGTAACCATTTTTATATGGAACACATTTGTTTTTAGTTTGCCCTTAGTTGGCCTTTTTTAGGCAATAGCTTTCAGCTTTACAGTTTTCTTTTATATGTGTAACCCTGAACTTGCTTAATTAGAATGTTTTATGGTGCCACATGTGGAAGTCGTAGATAATGCAGTAGCCTGCTGGCAATGGGTATATGGCCTACAAAGGATGACACATTCTCCTGCACAACCACTGACTCTGAAAGTGTTTAGATGTTTTAAACTACTTGGTGTTAAATAAGCAGCTATTTGTGTCGAAACCCCTGCACATCTGGACTTTAATCATACATCAGGCGCACATTACAGTTGGATGCAAATAAGTGTTTATAACATATAAATAGCTAGACCACACATGAGCAATATGTAGTATATTTGTATCTACAGATAGAAAGCAAATACAAATCAAGCTGTTATCACTGAACAGGAAACCCTCGTGCAGGATGTTGTGTGTTACTGTGTGAAAGACTTTGCCAGTAGTCTTGTCCTGACATTCTCTTCACCCTTATGTTTTTTAGCCTAACGGCCAAGTTTTGCACCTCTGTGTCTGTAAACATGTTGTCGTTGTGTGTGTGGATCCACCAATGGGCATGTTTGATATTATGTAGGCTATACATTCTGTCTCTCAAACATAACAAAACCAAAAAACCCTGCAATAAACCATTTTATTTTAATAAAATATTTTGATTAATAGATGCTTTAATGCATTTCCATATTCACCATATCATCCAAAAGTATTGGAACACACCTTTTAATCACTGAATTCAGGGGTTTCATTCTTTCCCATTACAATGTATATAAAATCAAGCACCTAGCCATGTCTACTTTTACAAACCTTTGTAAAGCAATGGGTCATTCTAAAGAGCTCACTGAATTCAAATGTGGTACTGTCATCTAGGCAATAATCAATTTCAATAAACATGATGCAAACATAGCATTCTTTGATCAGCTGTGAGCTGTATTTTTGAAAAGCATGTAGGATCCACAACAACTTGGCCACAGAGTGGAATACCATGTAAAGTTCAAAGAGGGTCACCTAGTGCTGAGGCACATGGTGTGTGCATAAAAGCCGCTAGTGATCTGCTGACTTAATAACTGCATAGTTAGTAAAATCCTCTGCGATTAATAGATTTACTTCCACACGGTATCGGTATCGGCAATAGAGAGCACCGATACCATGAAGCAGTTACTGACGTACATGTGCGCTACTAGATGAAGCTTAACCGAAGCCAGCAGCATGTCCGCGGTGTGGGTTATTTCTTGCTTGAGACGAGCAGTAGCAAAATGCCTGAGGCAAAGTCAGTAACGCCAGTATTTTGAGGGGTGGCTGAATGTAAATGTAACCAACCATTATAGAGCTTCAGAAGATTGTGCTTCCCAACTTGCTTGTTACTGTATTATGACAAAGTAAATTTTTTTCATGGCTATAAAACATTTCAAACTCAACCACTAAATACTATTATTTCAAGCTTATTTTATCTTATTTGGTATACAAAGAACTGCTTTTACCAAATAAAGGCACGTCAATCTATAAAAAGTGGAAGATTTATAGGCATTTATTGAATAATTAAGTTACAGTTGGTAAAGGTATCGGCAGATACTTGAACATCAGGTATCAGAAGGAAAATGGTGGCATCGGTGCAACCCTAGCACTTAACTGCGTTAAGAGCTTCATGATATGGGTTTCCATGGCAAAGCAGCTGCACACAAACCTTGCATCATCATGCATAATGCCAAGCATTTACAGCATTTAGCAGACGCCCTTATCCAGAGCGACTTACAATCCAAGCAATTGTGGGTTAAGGGTCTTGATCAAGGACCCAACAGTGGCAGCTTGGCAGAGGTGGGATTTGAACCCTGGACCTTTTTGGTCCGTAGTCCAATACCTTAACCACTAGGCTACCACAGTCCAAGCATGGACTCTGGAGCGGTGGAGTGACTAGTCATTGTGCATACTGTAAAGTTTGGTGGAAAGGGATAATACTATGGGCTTGTTTTACTTTACAGGAGTTGGTCTAGTCCCCTTAGTTCCAGTGATCTTCAGAATACTAAGACATTTTCAACAATTGTGAACAGTTTGGTGAAGGTCCTTTTCTGTTCCAGCACGACTGTGCCCCAGTGCCCAAAGTAAAGTCTGTAAAGTCGTGATTGGGTAAATTTGGTGTTGAAGAATGTGACTGGCCCACATAGAGCCCTGACCTCAACCTTGTCAAACACATCTGGGATGAAGTAGAACGTATATTGTGAGCCAGTCCCTCTCATCCAACATCAGTGTTTGACCTCACAAATGGATGAAGTTTGTGTATGTGCACTTATACAAAAGTAGAAGTCTGACTTGAATGAAACAACTGGTATTTTATGCTAGACCGTTCTGTGTATTCCAATTTTGCTCCATTTGGTACACAGTCACTCTGGTAACCACATCGGTGTGTTTAGTCTTGCGTTTCTCTGCCTCTTATTCTCCTGGAAATTCTAAAGGAAACAGTTGCTGGAAAAAAGCTCAAAGTAGCTGTCGATAATGAGTGGCCTTTTGAGGTTTGACTTTTCTCAGTCTAGCAGCCAGTCTGGGATTCTGGCATGGAGTCCTAAAACACCAAATATAGTAGATGTCTTGAGCACTTGGGCAATCAGTAAGAGAAAGAAAAGTATGTTGTAATTTCAACAGACCTCATTGGATTGATTAAGATGAATGATTATATCGTTACTGAATCCCAGTTGCAGCAGTGCTCAAGCGTCGGGGTTACTAAAACTGTAGTGTAACTGGTTAGATGGTAGCAAAACTCTATAGAAAATATACAAATGCAACATGGTGGTGTTTTTGTGTAAAACGAGCTGTACCATGCTGGGTAGATATTTGAATTTGTGTGACGGACATTACAGTTTTGCATCTAATTTGTTGATTGGTAGGAAGTGTGAGATACGAGCAGTTGAGGATTTCTTAATCATGTTATCTATTAGTTGTTGATTCACTCAATCCAGTGCATTATATGGTAAAAATGACACTGCATGATTGTCTGTAGCGTAGAATTCAATCCCCTTATTTTAAGTAGCATCTCCCTTTGGATTTTAGGCTCTTTTTTTCACTAGGTGCACACAACACTTTTACAAGCCAAATTAGAATTATCTGGAAGGTTTTTTCTTAATTAGTCTTTATATCAACACTCGAGTCGGACAAGCAACCTGCAACAGAAAATTCCTCTTGCCTTTAATGCCAATAGCTCTTGCAGACACTGTGGTGTTCTAATTTCACAAACATTTTACAAGTGAATATTCTGATGATGATCATACTCGGTAAACCAGCAAATCATACTGGTGGCCAGCAGGCAATGTACAACATTTACTGGCATTTTTTAACAGAGGAGGAGAATGCCATTAATGCCATTTTTCTTACTGACGTATTTTTATTTGTTTATTTTTTAACTTGCTTCCAAACAGTGTACGTGTATGTGTGAGTGCCCGAGTGCCCGCGTGAGAGAGAATTGCAGTGCCATCTGTCTCACTGCTAATATTTGCTTTACTGTCTATCTCCATTGCCAAGGTCTTGTTATACTGTCGTTTGATGCTGAACTACTCAGACTGAGTACAGCTTTCACAGTCCTCCTGGTGAAAGCTGATCCTCTTGTGTTTTTCATCCTCAGCTGGAACTTGACACTAGCTGGCATGCAGTTCTCATCGTCTGCCATATCACTAAGTGCCAATGAGGAGCCTGCTTGGGGCTTGGTAGCTGTTGTAATAATCCTCTCAAGTAGCAGGAATGTGTAATCGTAGTGTTTATTCATGCTGTTAGCCAGCTTGTAATTATATGGCTATCAAGTCAAGCTGTCTAAGGGTCAAGGGTGATCATTTTTTCTTTGTCCTCTTCTTCTACCAAAAAAAGATGCTACTTATGTACAGTATCATTGCCACATTCCAATCAGTTTTTTCACAGATGAACCTTGATGCACTAAAAAGCCATTCAACCTATTTGCAGTCTGTATACACTGTGGCATGAATGGTTTCATGAATTGTTGATGTTCACAAAAGGTGATTCTTCAGTGTTCATTAATAGGGCAGAAAAAAACATTCAAATAACATTCTCAGGAACTGCTTGTTCATTCCAGTTAAAATATGCAATGCTGCATTTTTATTGTATGTTGTAACTGATATTTTTAGAATTACTCCCTTAGGATTGGTTCCTACCAGTGTGCTACCATGTCCCGTCCCTCACTGCATGAACGATATATCAGTATGAGTGTTGGAACCCTATCACACTTAGACCCATGAAGGTTTAGTGCAAAATGCTTGTTTAATGTTGTCTGCACTTTCTTGTTTTGTTTTCCTATCCCAGTATTCAACAGGCACAGGTCCTGTTGCAGGTTCCAGCAAGTGCACTGTTGCCAATATCTCTCTTTGTCTGTTTGATAAACTTGCCTATCATTAGCTAATCAGTTTACAATAGGGGTTTCCTGGGCCTAGACTGATCTATCATCTAAAAGCTTTCATCTGAGAATGTCTGTGGAGGCTTAAAGTCTTTGAAAAAGTCTGTAAAAGTCTTTAAAAGTTGACAGAACTGGCCACTAAAAAAATGTGTTTATGCCAGACACACTAGATTGTTGGAATGTTATATTTGGCTGCCCTCTTTTACCTATACAGTGGAAACTCACTCTTCAAAACAGCCTTTTCCACATTTCATTTTTGTTACGAGGTAAACAAAGTGGATAGAGTGAAGCAGTCCAACATCCTCTATCAGTATGAGCACATGGCAAGCACCCTATGGAAACCTGGGATGGGAGGATGGTTGGAATTTGCTTTTTGCTAATGGTAGTGTTTTTCATGAGCAGGAATTATTATTATTTTTATTTTTTTGTATTGAAAACATCGATTGTGATTTAGTCAGAAATCTGATCACGGAGTATACATGCACTTGTAGCAATCAGATAATGGGAAACCTCCGAGTTTACATGGCTCAGGCAATAAGTGGCCAGATGCAGCAAAGCCCTTAGCATATGCAGATCTGGTAATCGTGATGGAAGGCTTGCACATGTGTAGTCTGAAAACACGGATTATGATCGGGTAGTACTAATACATGGTGTTAGTACTCCTATTGCTGGGCTCTTTATCAGATTTCTTAACTTGATTCCTAGATCGGAATATGCTGTGTACATGACAACGTGAATCAGATAACTGCAGAAATCTGGATTATGAAGTGCATGTAAACGCAGTCATTGTGCCCCCCCTCTTTTTTGTCAAGTGTTTTTAAAGTAGTTCTAGGTTTGTAAACCAAGTTAAATGTTTATTAAAGTACCTTTAATTCAGATTGTGTGCTTATGTTTTAACTGGGGAGAAAATGGATGAAAACATTATACCTAATATTCCATATTTATAAATACACTCACAGCCACTTTATTGGATACCCCTGTTCAGTTGGTTCAATTGACTTGGAACGTGGTGTGGTTGTTGCTGCTAGTCGAGCTGGTCTGATCATTTCAGAAACTGCTGATCTACTGGGATATTCATTGCCATTCTTTAGGTCCCTTAATATCAGTTAAGTGTAATTTACATTACATTACATACATTTACTTTTACAGCATTTAGCAGACGCCCTTATCCAGAGCGACTTACAATTGATACAGTCTTAGCAATTGTGGGTTAAGGGTCTTGCTCAAGGACCCAACAGTGGCAGCTTGTCTGAGGTGGGATTTGAACCCTGGACCTTCTAATTTAAATGCTACTTCCACTAGAATAATGTCACAAAGCTCAAATCATCTTAAACTGGTTTGTTAAACAAGATAGTAGTTCACTGTACTCAAATGGCCTCCACAGTTGCCAGATCTCAATCAAATGGAGCACCTTTGTGATGTGGAGGAACAGGAGATTTGCATGAGTGATAAATCAGCAGTAACTCTGTGGCACTATCTTGTCAATATGGACCAAAATCTCTGAGGAATGTTTTATCACCTTGTTGAATTTTTGACTCGAAGAATTAAGGGAGATCTGAAGGCAAAAGTGGGATGTATTGGCGTTTGTGATTATTACTGCTACAGTAAAATATTTAGATAATGGTTTGAAATGGTTGCTTGGTACTGCCGTAGGACTGTTCGGTTACTGATGTGTTTATTATTAAACGTTTTTGGTTTGTTTTATATGGCTTTTGTATGGCTCATGGATTAATGATGGTCATTTCAAGCATGTTTTGTAGACATAGAAATCCTGTACATGAGTATGCATTGTCCCAGACCAAATTGCTTCCACCTCCGCACTCTGATTCATGAGGTGTGTTTCATAAAACTGAGGAAAGACATTTGAACCATTTGCAGTCTATATACACTATAAACTGAGTTCACAAAGAAAAGGTAATATCAGGTGCTGACAGTTAGAAGCGTCTGCTTGAGAAGTATTGTTTATAGTGTTCAGTTATAGACAGACACACAGTCTGTTGCTTCCCCGGGTGAAATTTTGGTGTCACAGAAGCAGACATCAACAACTTCATGTACAAAGCACTTGATTTACACAGTGCAAAAGCACAGGGCAAAGTGCAGATAACATTAAACGAGCATTCACACTGAACCTGCATGTGTGTAGGTTTGGTGCAGTAAACCAGAGCTTATGCTGCCCTCTTTTCACACTGGGCTGTGTGGGTTTTAGCTACTTGCATATAACAATACTGCTGTGGGAGCAGATTTCTCTGGTCTGCAAGATGTTATATTTTGTAGTGTTTCTAAGTACACACAGGAATGACAGTAGTTTGTGTGCTTCTGCATCTGAATGTATGATCAGACTAGGAGCAGGAAAGGCAGAATATGCATGTCTCCCAGTACATAATTTACAAATTAGTGGCTTTAGCATTTTGTGTCTGGAAATAGAAACTGAAGTCTGCTCTACAAAATGTTTCAAAAAGGGAAAGAATTCTGTAATATGAGCTATTGGGTCTGTGTATGTTTTTATAAGCGAAATAAGGGTTTGCAGTGTTAAAGGGTGTCTGAGTTTGATGAATCGTAAAGGTTAAAAGTATGACAACATAAGTAGCCACACTGATAATGGCCCCATGTCCTGGTCAGAGCCTCAGTACAGGAGTCTTTTCTGTGATCAAAGAAAGTGGTGCTCCCATCAGCCCCTGCACACAAAAGCCCTCCTGAGGGACTTATTAATCTCAGGCAAGGATTAAGCTGTCAGTTTGGGGCCTGTGGGGAAGCCAGAGGTTTAACGTGACGTTATAGAGATACACCAGTTCAGAATATTGATTCTTTATTGATATTGGACCAGATTTGATCATCAGAATAATTCTTATAAATACGCATTTATTGACATCTTTTGTGTGTGCAACTCTCATTAACTCCAACTCTCCCAATGCTTTTGTGTAGTGTCATTGTTTTTCTTTGTGTAATAAATAAAGGAGATATTACTGAAGTCTTAGTAGAAGGTGTTTTGCAGCTATATTCCATTTTTCCAGATTTGTGCATCTACATTTTGTTGGTTTTGTCTGCAGGTTAATTTTGTTTAAATTACATAAAATAAAGGTATATGTAAATTTTATACTATAGTGTTCAATTTAACAAAGACAGTAATACTCACATTTATATATTTATTTGCATTTGCAGTAGTGCATTTAATATTGTAGAACATGTTCAATGTTAAAATGTATGTAATTTTAAATTAATATTATTTGAATACATTTATAGAGTGTGTGTGTGTGTGTGTGTGTGTATATATATGTATGTGTATATATATATATATATATATATATATATATATATATATATATATATATATATATATATATAAAATATATACACACACATACCACATATATATATATTAATATATATATATATATATATATCTATAGATATATATATATATATATCTATATCGTATATATATAGTATATATATAAAATATATACACACACATATATATATATATATATATATATATATATATATATATATATATATCTATATATATACTAATTAAGAATGAACGGTGCTCAATCTTTTGCATAACTCCAAGTTAAAATGTGGGGCTTACATGATCCTGTTAGATCTTGCCTATTGTGTACACTTACTGTGGAGTCCAATGTGCCTTAGTTAAGCAATAGTAATCCCACTGACAGCAACTTTTAGCTCTTAATAGCTTAGTTACACATTTTGTGTTAAATGATTTAGAATATTTCACATTCAGAGTACTATGTCTGCACTGTCTCTGTTACCCCATGTTTTAATTCTTGAACTGTGATGATTGGTGTGATAATGGGGAGTGGTAGCTCTTTGCTTAAGGTACTGGACTATTGACCTGAAGGTTTAGGGTTCAAGTTTCAGAAGCAACAAGCTGACTATTTCGGCCATTGTGCAAGGCCCTTGACCTGGAGGTGCTTGGATTGTTTTTTGTAAGTTCATTAAGATGTGTAAGTTATAGGCTGCACTGGATAAGGGCGTCTAGTAAAACTGTTGTAAAATAAGGTGTTCCCTATTCCAAACATGGCCACATGGTGTGCTAATGGCTGTCATTTCCAGCGAGCTTTCCTGTTTGTCTGTGAAGCTGAGTTTTCCGTTCCCACCTTAAAGTTCATCCTGGTATATGACCTCAGCTGATTCAGCCGTCTCCCTTGCTGGTGGGAGATTCTGGCAACGGAGGCTTTGTCCAACTGCCCTTAATTGGCCCGTCCCTGTAGAGACCTTTAAAAGTGTGATAGCTGAATAGCTACTTCAGAGGTCATTTAGTTGTGTTAAGTTTGTACATAATCAGTCTTTTTTATAAAGTTTTCAGAGTTAATATTTTTTCTGTCTCTACAGGACCATCTCCAGCAGCTCATTCTGATGACTTTGCCGAATGTCCTGACCATCGCCAAGGACCCTTTGTCAAGTAAGGAACTACCTGATGTTTTCTGTATATTTCTGCTTCTGATTGTGACTGAGAGCCTCAGAAAATGTGTATACTTATTCTGAATGATCTTTGAAACTGTGAGTATTTGTTGTGGCTTGGAGGTAGTTCTAATTATGAATAAAGTCCTAATAGTACATAAAGAGAAACAAATGAGACAAAAATATTATACGTATTCACTTATTTATTGTGGAAGTACATTATAGTTCATAATATAGTTCAGAATTCATTGTTCCATCAATGATGGCAAGCTGTTCTGACCCAGATGCAGCAAAACAGGCCCAAATCATGATACTACCATGACCATGTTTCACAGATGGGATAAGGTTCTTATGCTGGAATGCAGTGTTTTCCTTTCTCCAAACATAACGCCTTTCTTTTAAACCAAAACGTTCTATTTTGGTCTCATCCGTCCACAAAACATTCTTCCAATAGCCTTATGGCTTGTCCACGTGATCTTTAGCACTGTTGCGTTATAATACTTTAGCATTGTTGTTCAGTTCTTCTGATGGTGGACTCGTAAACATTAACATTAGCCAATGTGAGAGAGGCCTTCAGTTGTTTAGAAGTTATCTCGCCAACTATTACATGCCTTGCTCTTGGAGTGATCTTTGTTGGTCGACCACTCCTGGGGAGGGTAACAATGGTTCTGAATTTCCTCCATTTGTACACAGTCTGTCTGAATGGATTGGTGGAGTCCAAACTCTTTAGAGATGATTAGTAACCTTTTCCAACCTGATGAGCATCAACAGTTCTTTTTCTGAAGTCCTCTCCTTTGTTTGTGCCATGATACACTTCCACAAAAGTGTTGTGAAGAGCAGACTTTGATAGATCCCTGTTCTTTAAACAAAATAGGGTGCCCACTCGCACCTGATTGTCAACATCTGACTCTAATTTCACCTTCAAATTAACTGTTAATCCTAGATGTTCACATACTTTTGCCACTCACTAATATTTAGTATTGGATTTTTCTCAGTAAATAAATGACCAAGTATAATATTTTGTCTCTTTTTTTATTTAACTGGGTTCTCTTTATCTACTTCTAGGACTTGTATGAAAATCTGATGATGTTTTAGGTCATATTTATGCAGAAATAGGGAAAATTCTAAAGGGTTCACAAATTTTCGAGCACCACTGTAACCCTGAGACTGCGTGCAGTTGAGATTTGACACAGAGAGGAGACTGAGACTGCTGGTGCCCGATCCCTGTGGCGTTTAGTCAAAGCTCCTGAAAAAACGGTTATAATATGTCAACGTTTTAGCTTTCTCTCAGTTCAGCATTACATAAAATATAGTACTTTTGGCTCGGGGAAGGAAATATGTAATTCTATAATGCATGGAGGAAGTGGAAAAGACTGAAGGAAGCAGACTACTAGGGCCTGGCTGAGTCTGAGTGCTGATTGCAGATCCTGCTGTTGACAGAAGACTTTGTTTGAGCACTACACAGACTAGATAGTGATAGGGAAATTCTGCCAAGCCTTTCAGCTGTTAATAGCCTAAATGTTGCAACATGGCATGATCACAAATGTCGTTTTTTATATATGTTCTGTTCAAACTTTTTCATCCTGACTCTTTATTCTGATTAAGGGTATACAATGGGGCATGAAAGTATTTAGTCAGCCACTGATTGTGCAAGTTCTCCTACTTAGAAAGATGAGAGAGCTCTATAATTTTCATCATAGGTAACTATGAGAGACAGAATGAGAAAAAAAAATCCCGGAATCACATTGTAGGATTTTTAAAAAAGAATTTAATTGTAAATCATGGTGGAAAATATGTATTTGGTCAATAACAAAAGTTCAACTCAATACTTTGTAACACAAAAACCTTTCCTGTAAGTCCTCACCAGGTTTGCACACACTCTAGCTGGTGTTTTGGCCCATTCCTCCATGCAGATCTCCTCTAGAGCAGTGATGTTTTGGGGCAACACAGACTTTCAACTCCCTTCACAAATTTTCTATTGGGTTGAGGTCTGGAGACTGGCTAGGCCGCTCCAGGACCTTGAAATACTTTTTCTGGAGTCGCCACTTCGTTGCCCGAGCGGTGTGTTTGGGATCATTGTCATTATGGAAGACCCAGCCACGTTCCATCTTCCATCTTCCAAGGTTTTGGCTTAAAATCTCATGACACATGGCCCCGTTCATTCTTCCCTTAACACGGATCAGTCGTTCTGTCCCCTTTGCAGAAAAACAGCCCCAATGCATGATGTTTCCACCCCCATGCTTCACAGTAGGTATGGTGTTCTTGGGATGCAACTCAGCTGCACAAAAAATTCTGTTTTCGTTTCATCTGACCACATGATATTCTCCCAATCCTTTTCCAGGTCATTCATATGCTCTCTGGCAAACTTCAGATGGACCTGGACATGTACTGGCTTAAGCAGGGGGACACGCCTGGCACTGCAGGATCCGAGTCCCTCTCGGCGTAGTGTGTTACTGATGTTAGCCTTTGTTACTTTGGTCCCAGCTCTCTGCAGGTCATTCATCAGGTCCCTCCGTGTAGTTCTGGGATTTTTGCTCACCGTTCTCATGATCATTTTGACCCCATGGGATGAGATCTTGCGTTGAGCCCCAGATCAAGGGAGATTATAAATGGTCATGTATGTCTTCCATTTTCTTACAATTGCTCCCACAGTTGATTTATTCACACCAACCTGCTTGCCTATTGTAGATTCACTGTTCCCAGCCTGGCGCAGGTTTACAGTTTTCTTCCTGGTGTCTTTCGACAGCTCTTTGGTCTTGAGTTTGGAGTCTGACTGTTTGAGGCTGTGGACAGGTGTCTTTTATACAGATAACGAGGTCAAACAGGTGCCATTAATACAGGTAACGAGTGGAGGACAGAAAAGCTTCTTAAAGTTACAGGTCTGTGAGAGCCAGACATCTTGCTTGTTTGTGGGTGACCAAATACTTATTTTCCACCATGATTTACAATTAAATTCTTTAAAAATCATAGTGTGATTTTCTGGATTTTTTTCTCATTTTGTCTCATAGTTGAAGTGTTCTTATGATGAAAATTACAGACCTCTCTCATCTGTAGGAGAACTTGCACAATCAGTGGCTGACTAAATACTTTTTGCCCCACTGTACTTTTCCCTAATCAAAAGCGCTCTTATGATCAAATCCCCGCTGGCTTTTTATGTTGAGACTTTTTTTTTAATTCTCAGGTGACTAGCCTCTCCTGCAGCTTAAATTTCTTCCTTTCATGGTTTATGAAAACCATCTAAAATAAAATCAAGTAATATGCACCTGAACCAGGAATGGAAAAACACTGCTTTGTGTGATAGCAGGAATATTCCTGATCTTATGGCAAAAGCCTTTGGGAATAAGTACCACCAAAAGATGATTACTCAACGGAAATGTAACATCCTTGCGGAACAAGTATAAATGTGAATGCAAATCAAATTGTTAAAAGTGGCATTTGTATATTTTCCATGTCATCACCGTTGGATAGGGCAGAGGTTGTATAGATGTGGCTTTGTTCCAAGGAACTCCTCCTTTGATCTCTATGGAAGGTGCATGCTGGGGAAAGGCACATGTAGTCCATGACAACTTTCCCGAGCTCTCCCCAGTGTCATGTTAACATCTATGAACAAGCAAGCAGTCATTTTATATGCTCATGCATGCACGGTGTCATGCTCTTAGTGTTTTAATGGGTGCTTTAGTAAAATTTCATTTGAGTCGTTGTTTTATTTATTTTTTTTGTGCCAGGGGAAAAAATTGTCAACTTTTCTTTTTAAAACATTTCTTTTTATCCGTGCTTGTCCCGGTCAGGGTTGCCGTGGGATTCTGGAGCCTATCCCAAAGTACAGCAGGGTCAGGCATGAATGTATTCTGGGCAGGACACCATTGCAGGGCTGACAGGGGTAGCTGTTTTGTTACTGGGAATGATTCCTCTGCCCTTGCCTCAGCTTTTTTCAGACACAAAGTCATACCTGTATAGGATGGTTTCCTGGTTGGTGTTTTCCTATTTGTGTTTATGTCTCTAACGTGCGTCATGTCCCAAACATTCTTTAAATTCAATGGTTACCAGAGTCAACATTTCTCAAGTGTTTCTGCCTACAGACTTGTCTTTAGAGGTACTAGATTCATGAGCACAGATGGTACTATATTTCAGAGTTTGAAATTGAATAGGGTTTTTTAAAATGCTGCCAATAAAACAAATTCATAAACATTTTGTATTTTAGTGGGAGCTAACCATAGGATATATTCACAAAGATATTTTGGTATCTGTTTGCTGTAGCTGCTTTTTCACTGAGAAACCTGTTTTACACCACATATGCCTACTATGTACTTAATACTGAAGTTGTGAATACACTTAATATCAAAAGTGCTAAAGTTTTACAAAAACAATCAGTATTGCTGTACAACATGGACACCACAGCAGAGCCGAGCTAATAAATACCAGAGAGGGGAAAACATTAAATGTGTGGCTTTTGGTGATTTTTATTTTTTATTTTATTTTATTTTTTTTTTAACTCGTCTCTTCCCCATCTGAGCTGATATTAGCTGGCTATTTTGCTATTTTAACTTAATGTGCGGTTTGTGTAGTGGAAAAAGCCTCAGGAATCACCCACCATCCTTCACAACGGATGTGGTTCTAGTGAACTGTTTTAATAACCACTGTGTAAGATACATACTTTACCTAGGCTGCTGTTGGGGTCCTTTTCTTGACCTAGTCGCGATCCTGCCATGATTATAGCCGTTGGTGCTGCCATACCATTAAACAACCAATGTTTAAACATACAAATTAAACAAACAAACTCATGAAGCCCTATGGAGGCTGAGTAGAGTTGACTTGAGATGTTAGTGTTAGAACAAGCTTGAAGAACTAAAAATATTTATTAGTGCAATATATTTCTTGTTGGCACAGTGGGTTATGGACTGAAAGGTTGGGCTTTCAAATTGCAGCTCCACCAAGCTGCCATCGTTGGGCACAGGCCTTTACGTTCTCTATAACTGGACACTATCTCTGGCAACAGGGCTGGATATCATTTTGGTAGCTATCTAGCTCACTAGCCCAACCTTGTTTTTACTGCCTTAGGTTGTGTTGTGATAGAATATGATTTTTGAATCTTCCTCAAAATCGTGAAATCATAATTCTTCTAAGTGAGAATTGTTATAACAGGCTTTCCCATTAGTTCTTCCTAAACATGACATTAAAATCCCAGCGAAGATTAGTTCTTCCTTGACCTAAATGACTGCCACTTCTCTGACATACACTCACCAGTCACTTTATTAGGTACACCTCCTTGTTTCTACACTCGCTGTCCATTTTGTCAGTTCCACTTACCATATAGGTACACTTTAGTCCATCTGTTTCTCTATATACTTTGTCTACTTTACTTTTTGTAATGGTCAGGAACTACACGGATCAGGTACTGTTTGGGTGGTGGATCATTCTCGGTACTATAGTGACGCTAATGTGTGTTCGTGTTGATATGAGTGGTTTGGACACAGCAGTGCTGCTGGAGTTTGTAAATATTTCAGTGTCTCTGTTGGACTGAATATAGTCCGCCAACCAAAAATGTCCAGCCACCAGCATCCTGCACTGACGAAGGATTAGAGGATGAATAACACAAACTGTGCAACAACAGTTGAGGTGCTGTCTCTGATTGCAGTATGGTGGATGTCTAATCGAGTGAACATTGTTTAAAAATCCCATCAGCACTGCTGTCTGATCCAATCGTATCAGCACAACGCGCACCAACAACTAACACACCATGTCAGTGTCTGTGTAGTGCAATGATCCACCACCAAAATAGAACCTGATCTGTGGGGGTCCTGACCATTAGAGAACAGAGTTAAGGGACTAACAAAGTATGTAGAGAAACAGATGGACTACTGTCTTTAACTAGGCGTATTCCCTAATAAAATGATCATATATATATATATATATATATATATATATTGAGGTAAAGGTTCAACAGCATTATTATTCTGCATCACCATCCGTTGGTGTATCTGGTTCTTCAATGCATAATGTTATTAACAAACAAGTATATTTCTTGTAGGTGCTGAAAATGTCCATGGGAACATGGCTTTATTCCTGGGTGTCCCATGGAGTCCCCTGATCACTGCCACCATGTGTGCTTATGAGAGATGCTAATGATTTGTTCTGGTCCACAGGCAAAAGCATGGAGGAAATGAAGAGACTCTTGCTGCTACTTCTGGGCTGTGCTGTTCAGGTAAGCTGCCTTTGCCCTGGGCTTTCACACCTATACCAGGAAGTAGCTTTGAATTGCCCTGCCTGAACATGTCTCCCCTTTTCACTTCCAAAAATAACATACACACTTATTTGAAAGTGATTTTATAATTCGTTCCAGTTACAGCCTTTATGACTCAAACAGCCTTTACGAAACATGCTGCTTGCTTTGTCTTCTTTCCTGTCCTATCTTTTATAGTCCAAATATAAACGTTTTTCCCCACTCCTCCGCTCTTGATCCAGTTCTGACTGTGCAGGTTTTTCCTGTTTTCTGGAGAAAGGGTAAGCAGTATTCATCTGTGGCTGTAGCACATACCAGTGTGCTAATCTTCCTGTGCTCTGAATTTAATACAAAGGAAGTGTTCCCATCTCACACTTTATCCCACTGACATCTTCTCTAATCTTAATATTATGGTGTCTTGACTTCTGGGCTTTCATCTTCTGCAAAACACTCCTCTGACTAGTCATATTTCACTAATATCATGATATCACGACTTCAGGAATGTCAGGAATGCTTGCTAATGCTTGTCTCTCAAATACAAAAGACAAGTAGCAGCAAAGAACATGCATTTGTGTATAATAGTCACGTTTTTGTCTCTTTCTGAAGAGTGACCGTAAAGAGGAGATCATTGAAAAGATTAAGCTGCTAGACATTGAAACACAAGCAGCCATAGTCTCCCATATCCAGGAGGTGAGGAAAAGGTTGAACTTCCATCAAGTATACTCAGTCTTGAATAATGATATGAGCTCTAGTTTGCTAAAATCTCTCTTTGTAGGTGACCCACAACCAGGAAAATGTTCTGGACCTTCAGTGGTTGGAGGTGGGAGAGTTGCCTGCCGAGGATCTGGACCCTCTCTCCCGTACCATGGCTTTTCATCTGCGCAAACTCATTGATGAGAGGGATGAGTGCTCAGAAGTAAGCATGCTCTGTTCCAAATTAATTGTGCCTGGTATAACCCATTTTTTATTTATTGACAAGGTTGATATAGTGGTTAGGGTACTGGAGTACTAACTAGAAGTTTGAGGGATCAAGACCCAGCACAGCCAGGCTACCCACTGTTGGGTCAACGAACGTGATCCCAATTGAGAACCCAAGGTTGAGTTGAAATCCCTATAAGATGCACGAGATGACACACATTTTACTGATCAAAACCTACAACTCCCTGTAATTTATCATGATCAATCTATGAAGTAAGGTGCTTTGATGCCATCGAAACCTCAAAACAGTGAAGAGAAGGAATGCAAAATTCACCAAAGTCTTTAAGCAATACCCTACTGTCATTACTCATTGTTTACTTGATGACTGACAAGCCTATACAGAAATCTAGCCTTGCTTCCCAAACTCCCATTATCCGAATTGTTTTTCTGGGGTTGGCCTAGTCCTCCTAGTTCGAGTAAAAGGAAGTCTTAATGCTTCAGCATACCAAGACATTTTGGACAGTTGCATGCTTCCAGCTTTGTGGAAACAGTTTTGTAAGGTCCTTTCTGTTCCATCATGACAGTGCCCCAGTGCCCAAAGCAATGTTCGTAAAGGCATGGTTGGGTGAGTTTGGTGTGGAGTATAAGTGCATGGGGATTTATGTCACAGCCTGTTAATGGGATTTTCACACCAACTTTAAATGTGGGCATCCTGGTAGAACACAGTAAACACATCTGAATTACTTTTAAGCATTTGTTTCCTAAGCTCTGCCGTTTCTCTCTGTGTTTGTGCCCACTTCCTGGCCCAGCCTGACATTAACCTTTTTTCAAAAAAAAAAAAAAAAAAAAAAATCAGTCGTCTTTCAGTGTTGGTGGCCAAAATTTCAGTGCATCAGTCCCTGATGGAACATTTGTGTAAGTGCAATTTCTCCTATTGTGTGTATTGTCAGGTGATCTTGGAACTGACTCAGGAGAGAGATTACCTACAGTCCCAACAACTCAACCCTGTAGCATTCTCCAGCCCTGAGCAGTCCTCCCAACCCGCTGTGCTTTCAAAAGAGGACCGCCAGCACCTGGCAGTAGAACTTGCTGACACCAAGGCCAAACTGAGGCGCTCTCGCCAAGAACTGTAAGTCTAAATAATCAGTTTTCCTGTTGATAATGTGCACATCGGCTTTGAAATGGTTCAATTTTTTACTGCTTCTCACTGTTTATGACTACATGTGGTGTTACAGGGTACCAGATTTATCATTAGTGTAAATTTCTCAAATGCTACTCTTTCGCTGCATTAGAAATCTCTATTGCTTATAAAGATATTATTTAAAGTGTGATTCATGCATGTCATTGTTTGTACAGAGAAGAGAAGACGGAGCAGTTGATTGATGCCAGGAATGAGTTGGAGTGGTTGGATGCTGAGATGCAGAAACTAAAGCAGGAGGTTAGTGTATATTGCCTTTTACAGACTGCTTGGTTAACCATGTACTAGCATATTAAATATGTCATATAAATACCACAGTCGCGTAATGTATAGACTTATTTATTTTGTGATGGATGTGGGTTTTTGGGCGGCTTGGTGGTTAGCACTGACACCTCACAGCAATCCCAGGGTGGAGCGGCCTGGGTCCTTTTTGTGTGGAGTCTGCATGTTCTCCCCATGTTTGTGCGGGTTTACTCCAGGTACTCTGGTTTACTCCCACAGTCCAAAGATGCGTGTTAGGTTAATTGATTATGCTAAATTGGCATTGACTTGAGTGTGTATATACATGACTAGTGTTGATGTAACATTGTGTGTGTCGCTGAAATCGCCACTGATGCCCGTTTTTTTTTTTTTTTTTTTTAACCCCCCTCCATTGTCACAATTTATTTCACAAAAATAAATTCTTTCTTTCTTCTATTTTACATTTACATTTGAAATACTTTTCTTGGTCTTTCCCTTTAAGCCAAAAAAGACATTTACATATACAAACTATTTTTCATGTCTAGGAAGAGACTAAAAACTAAAAGATGCACTTGTTTATGTACAATCAAAGGTGTAATGGTGAGAGGTGTACCAATGCATTATTATAACAAATATGCCTATTCATACCTTGTTCCTTAGCAGTCTTGACCCTAAACATAATTGTGTGATTACACGCAGAACATGCAGCTCCTGGCTGAGGCGCGCTCGGTACGTGCGTACCGTGATGAGGTGGATGCCCTGAGGGAACGGGCCGGGAGAGTGGACAAACTTGAAACCGAACTTGCCCGCTTCAGGGAGAAAATGCATGATGTCCAATTCTACAAGGCTCGTGTGGAGGTAACCATGTACATTATTTATCTCAAAGGTGCATGAGCTCTTAACTACGCAGTAGATTAATAATGGTAGCTTGCATTTGTTTGATGGATTTGATGCTGTTGGACTAGCTGACCCCCGCTGGCTTAGTTAGCCTAGCATAAAGCCTTGTGGCTGCTCTGGACTAGACAGCTGTCAGTGGCAGATATATTCTCATTCTCTCTCTCTCTCTCTCTGTCTCTCTGTCTCTCTCTCTCTTACCTTTTAACCTTCTGTTTTGCTTAATTTTTTCCTGGTCCCTTCATAGGAGCTCAGAGAGGACAATGTGACCCTGCTGGAGACAAAGGCCATGCTGGAAGAGCAGCTGAGCACAGCAAGGGGGCGATGTGACAAACTACATGAGCTGGAAAAGGAGAACCTGCATCTACGCTCCAAACTGCACGACTTGGAGATTGTAAGTAATATGTAAGCTATTACTGGGTACCAGGGGCAACAACCACAAAATTTCTAGGGGCACAGCTGTACCCCACTTCTTGTCAGTCAGTCATAGGGGCACAACTGTTCATAAAAATAAGCCTATTGAACACTTAAATAGGTGAAGTGATTTTAATGGTATTGGTATTCGATTTATTGTCATTACACATGTACAAGTACAAGGCAACAAATTTTGTTTTTAGAAGAAACAAGAATTAATGAACACATTGGGAAAGAAGGAGAACTCCTTCCAGCACACAAGCGCATAGACATAACATAAACACACAAACTAGCCACTGGTTAGGGATTGGGTATTGGGAAAAGTAACCAAAAAGCGACGAGCAGCCATCCGTGTGCACAGCCGTTACGGCGCGCCCTGCAGACCCGTCCCGCCGTCCTTGGGGAAGATAAGCTTCGAGTGGAGGCATTTGGTTTTGGGTAGGGACAAAGGGACAAAAATGCTAAATAGATTAAGTGATTTACTCTTCCATGAATGAGAAATGAAGAACACATTAACTTTTTTTTTTAATTAATTGCATTACTTAAACATGTAACTGAGATATTACTTTGTCTGCAGTCTGACTGACTTTATATATAGATATAGAGATATATATATATATATATATATAGATATAGATATATATATATAGATATAGATATATATATATAGATATAGATATATATATATATATAGATATATATATATATATATATATATAGATATATATATATATATATATATATATATATCTATATATCTATATATAGATATATAGATATATAGATATAGATATATAGATATATAGATATATAGATATATAGAGAGAGAGAGAGATGTGGATGTGGATAATCGAAAGAAACTGGCTCTGACTAAAAGCGTCTTATGCTATTGGGAAGATGCTGTGGCAAAATGGGAACTGCAGTGAATTTGCATGGTAGTTCGGCTCAGCAGTCCTGGATAAAATTGACTTTTAACTCCCGAAATTTTAGTGGGGCACAGCAACGTTTTTCTGGGGCAGTAAAGTGGTTCTGATTACACCTCTGGTGGGTACAGTAGGACAGATGTTACTCAAGTAAAAATAATTTTTAAAACTTGAGTTATGTTTTACACCGTAATCTGTAATGTGCTCTAACCTAGAGTTTAAAAAAGTGATATTCATACATGTGTTCAGATCATATTAAGACATTTAAAGTTAGCCACAGGAAACCAGTAACCAAACAAAACTATAGTAAAGGAGTAACTGTATATTTTTCCTATATGAATTTACTGTTTACTAAAACTAAAGAGCACCCCAAATTTAAATTACTATAGGAAGTAAATTTTTCCCCTCAAAAAGTTACTTAAGAAAATGTAGAGCATGAGTAGGTGTTCATGTTTGCTGATCTGTCCTGCTGCCGGTGTGATTCTCAGGACAGGGACAGTGATAAGAAGCGTCTGGAGGAACTGCTGGAAGAGAATATGATGCTGGAGATTTCTCAAAAGCAGAGCATGAATGAGTCTGCGCACCTGGGCTGGGAGCTGGAACAGCTGGCCAAAAACAACGAGGTCAATGAGGGTCAGTCTGAGACTTGCACACCTACAGTAGTGCACATAGTGTGTTGTGTTATGTTTATATACATGTACAGAACTGGGCTAAGTCTTAGGCCACAATTTAGAGTTGTTGTTTTAGCAATGGAGTAATGATCATACATACAGTGATCTTCCGTCTTGAATATACGTGTATATTCAAGATGTGTGTGTGTGTGTGTGTGTGTGTGTGTGTGTGTGTGTGTGTGTGTGTATCAACTTGGACGTAGTTATTAGGAGATAATCTAAACTTGTAAAGTTGCTTTGAGACAATGCTCCATTGTAAAAAGCGCTATATAAATAGAGCTGACTTGACTTGATACATAAAATAAGTGAAAATAAAGTGAAACTTTCTTCTTTTGGGTCTTATGGAAATTGCATACTCTTGGTGCATTATTGCCACCAACTGGTGGCTGGAAGATCGCACCACTGCGTTCTATTTAGAATGCTGATGTTACAAGCCGGAATTATTGTTTGAATTTGGGGGGAAAGAGCCGTTTGGATTCCAAGGTTTACAGTGTAACTGTATGTTTTTATTTATTTATTTATTTTTATTGAGTATCAAGAGTAGTAGTACATGGTGGATGCCATGTTTAGCATGATGGATTGCCATCGTCCACACAAGTGAAGAGCTAGCAGAATCACTAGCAGAGACTTCCATCTTGAATATACTGTCCCATAAATTAATGTTTGTGGATGTCTTACTTGTCCAGTGACAGTGAAAGTTGACCGCTGAGCAAAATCTGTCCACATGCATGGCTAAGTTTATATTTGTAACCAGGGTAACATGATTGTGTGGGAAGGGTCTATGAAAGTTTATTTGGAGTGTCCATTGTTGTTGAAATTATAGTGAAGTAAAAGTGAATTATCGATAGAAAAACAATACTTGAAGTATTTAAAAAGTACAGTAACAAAATATTTATAATTAGTTGCTGTACACCACTGCACGCACACTGTTTTGTCTGACAGACTTTCTGTGTATGTGCTGTTTGGTCGTCCTTTAATGGAAGGCAAGCATAACTAGTTATTATTTGGCTGGTGAATCATTCTTAGCACAGGAGTGACATTGATGATAATAATGTGTTTTGTGCTGATATGACAGAATCACACTATGCTGTGTTGCTTTTTCCCCCACATTTTGTATACATAATTGGCAATTTGTGTGTTACACCTACCTTGACAATGTTGTTAAATCAAAACCATAGCTAAGTTAATAGTTGTCAGCAATGCTCCCATGGTGGTCCTTCTCCACTGGACAGTTGGAGGGTTGCTGAGATATAGCTGAGATTTGTCTATGCTCCATACTCTGAGGTTGGTTCTTGGCATAGCTTCAAATATTTTAGAACCTTAGGCACCAGTGGCCTTTTAGGCATCATTTATGACTGCACTGAAATGCTCAGATGGCTGTATATCACTTCAGATATAGTAACATGAAAACATCTCACCGCAACCCTTTTACAGCACGCAAGTCATTCGTATTTGAGCTGAACGAATCAGCATCCAGTCAGCTACTGAAGCTGGAGAAGGAGAACCAGAGCCTGCAGAGCACCATCCAGGAACTGCGTGAGGCAACTCTCAGCCTTGAAGATGGTCATGTCCATACATTGGAGCTGGAGAGGGAGAACCAGGGCCTCAGCAGTAAGGTACACCTCGCCATCAGGATTTCCAGTGCTGTAGTCAAGCTTTCCTTTTTCTTAGTGGAATAGTGGAGACATACTCAAGGGTGTCATCAGACCCTAAATGTCGCTGTGCCTCACTAAAATCGTGATGGTAAAAAGGCAGTTTTATCAGTTTTATGCTGGATTCCTGAGCAGATCTACAGGAACTGCCACTCAAGTTTACTATTTAATGTCAAAGCATCTTTCTTGAGTGACCAGTGCTTTCAGGGTAAGCCCGGTTCTTTCAGTTTCAGAGTAAATATCCGCAAATATTTAAATTAGTCGACCATGCTACAGACAAGGTAATGACGGCACATAGCTATATGCTTTGACAACTGTATAACCCACCAAAAGTACACATTAGACCACTAAAGCAAAGGCTTTTATTAAACATTAAGGCATAAACAAAATTAATGAAAATAATTAAAACAAACATTTAGTGTTTCTTTGTCCTTCATTTCTCATACATGGCAGAGTAATGCCCACTTTAGTGTTAAATTATTGAATCTAGTTAGTGTTTAACAGGTGTATTTGTATGCCCATTTGTGCCCCCTGACTGACTGGCAAGCAGAGTACAGCTGTGCCCCTCTAAATTCAGTCTGTGCCGGTACAACAAGTAGTCTAGAAACGCCCCAAGATGTACCAATTGCAATTCCAAAATCAAAATTAGTCTTCTTATTATAATTAAATACAGATCTAAATTATTAGGCCGGTATTGCACGTGCTTGATACTCTGTATCAGACTGATATTAATGAGGAGACTTGTGTTATGTTCTCAGCTTGAGCGTCTGCAGACCCAGCTGGACCAGGAGAAGCAGGAGATGAAAAGTTTGGAGAATCTGACAGAGGAGTTGCTCAAAGAAAAGCAGAAAGTGGAAAAAGCTTTGGAAAACCTGCAAGCAGAAAAGCACATGCAGGTACAGTATATGAATGTATAATATGATTGAGTGCACCATGTAGTACTGCAGTTCCATGCACAGGTAACTGTTTGTGTCTCAGATCTCAGAGCTGGAGCAGGAAAAGGAGCACCTTAGCCAGGCAGTAAGCTCTCTGAGGAAGCGTGCCCAGGAGGACAGTGAGGCCCGTGTACGGGAGGTAGAAACAGAGAACCGCGTTCTCCACCAAAGCATCTCGGAGAAAGGGACTCAACTGGCAAAGCTGGAGGCTGAGAAGAAGGAGACCATTAAGCAGCTTGAAGGCCAGAATGCACATGCTAAGGAGCTGCAGAACGAGGTGGAGCGTCTAGAGGATGGCCACAGGCAGCTCCAGCAGGACCTAACCTTGTTCAAGGCGGCCAGGGATCAAGCTGAAATGCTGCAAAGTGAGAAAAGCATCCTGGAGCAGGAGAACTGGCGGCTAAAGGAAGAAGCAGATGAACTGCGAAGTGGCAATGTGCGTCTGGCTGTACTTGAAGAAGAACGCAAGCATTTGCATGGGGAAAATCAGGAGCTTCGAAGCACTGTAACTGAACTCCGTTCTCAGGCTAATCGCGTAGAGAGACTAGAGCTCAATTGTAGCAGCCTGGATAAAGAGAACCAGAGACTCCAGCAGTGCCTTGAAAGCAGCAGCTCCAAGATCCAAGGCCTGGAGAATGATTTGCATGAGGCTGAGGTCCAGAGTGAGGAGCTGCGGCATGAGTTGGTGGAGCTAAAGAAGGTGAGGAGAAGAGCTGAGGATGCAGAGAAGGAACGACGAAGAGTGGAGCAAGAGCTGGGCCAGGCTGAGAAAGAGAGGAAGCAGCTGGACAGAGAGGCACGTAGACTGAGGCATCAGCTGGAGGTGAAGGAGGCAGCACTGGAGGAGAGTTCCCTCAGGCTGAGCAACATGGAGAAAGAGGGAATGGCAATGAACAGAGAGCTGGCACGGTTGCAGGATGCTGCCAGCAGAGTTAAGGATCTAGAGATGGAGAACAAGGAACTGCAGAAACAGGTCACCATTGACAAGAGGACCCTGGCTACCCTCCGAGAGGTACAGCACATGCAACTTGCAGACCTTTTTTATTTGGTTAATGTTGTTGTTAAACCTCAAAATTGAAACGTTAATTTTTTTTTGTTAGTGGGTGATTCTTTAATTGGGGGAACTTTCATGTCCCAAGGTTGTAAATTCGTGCTAGAAATACTTTATTACAAAATAAATAGCTTGGGTAATAAAAATATAGTTTATTCTACACTTACATTTACAGCATTTAGCAGACGCCCTTATCCAGAGCAACTTACAATTGATACAGTCTTACAATCCAAGCAATTGTGGGTTAAGGGCCTTGCTTAAGGACCCAACAGTGGCAGTTCAGCAGAGGTGGGATTTGAACCCTGGACCTCCTGGTCCATAGTCCAGTACCTTAACCGCTAGGCTACCATTTTTTTGGTAAATGTTTTAACCATCAATACTTTGTCAACAACCAAAATTTTAAAACTTCTCTGCTCCAAACAAATGATAAAAAGTGGTCAATTTATTTTTAAAAATCACAATGCTGGTTAATAACAATATCATAATGTATTATTTTCATATGATATTTTCACAAAGAGACAGGAAGCAGAGCTGGAGGTGGCAGAACTTAAGATGTTGAGGTTCTCTTTACGAGTGTCTAGGGTGGACAGGATTAGGAATGAGATCATCAGAGGGACAGCACAGGTTGGAAAATTGGGATACAAAATTCGAGAGGGAAGACTGAGATGGTTTGGACATGTGCAGAGGAGGGATAGTGGATATATTGGTAGGAGGATGTTGGCGATGGAGCTGCCAGGCAAGAGACGGAGAGGAAGACCAAAGAGGAGTTATTTGGTTGTGGTGAATGAAGATATGCAGGGAGTTGGGGTGAGGGTAGAGGACGTGGAGGACAGGGTGAGGTGGAAACGTTTAACTCGCTGTGGTGACCCCTGATAAAGTGAGAAGCCGAAAGAAGAAGAAGAATTATTTTCATATCTATACAACTTTGCATAGTTATCGCCCCCAGCATTACTGTAATGTCCCCAACAGCTTATGATTTCTGTAGATTTATTTATTTGAAGGTAACACTTACTTGTGTCATTATCATGGAAACAAAGTCTGACAGGGGAGCACGTACCAAGCATTAGAGAAGTGACGTTTTGTCAGGAAATGTGAGTCATTTAATCATGTATTCCTCCTGCGTGTTTTATTCAGCGCCGTTACCATTTATGCCATTGGTGTTTTACATAAAAAGTGAAATGTTCACATTATTTATATTAAAGTGCATCTTATTCTAGCTGTTGACTAATCTGTAACGGAGCATATTTTCCTGAAAAAGTGAAAATTGTCATTACCACATGTAATAGCCAACATATAAATGATTAATTATTTATAAATTATTATTACAAATTTAAATTTCATATAAGCTCAGTTGTAGACATCATTAATTATTTACTTTAAAGCATGTAAACATTTTGACATAATTATTGCTTGTTTTATTTATCAGAAGTTCAGATGGTAAAAAGAGCCCCCAGTGTGAGTCGCCCTATCAAGTCCTTTAGAATTCGGAATATGCTGATTGCTATTTGGGTCACACATTCCCCTGAAGACATAGGTCTTTTAATTATTTAATGGAAAACCTAACTAACTAGGAAACTTATGTAATGTTTGTTATGAAAAAATTATTTATTTTGTAAGGACTGGATGCTTGGTTAGAAAATAAATTATAGTGGTATAATAGCAGAAAAGTTAAGCCAATGGATTAATTATTATCTCATTAGCATCAGAGTTGTCATAAACACATTCTACATAAACTAATGACATACACACAGTTGTACTGTTCTTGCATTTATTTAAGTGATCGATTAATTATTCACAACACAGCTGATTTCTTGCATGAACAGCCCTTGTTGGCTACATATCAACTGGATTGAGGACAGTACTCTGACTTGCCCATTCCAAAACAAATTATCCTGGTTTTTTTTATACATTCTGGTATGTATTCATTTGTGTTTAGGTGATGAACCACTAGCTTGCCTTTCTACTGTGAAATTAATGAAAATAATTTTCCCCCCGGTGCTTGTAAATTGAGACACAGCACGGCTGACAAAAGAAATTGAGCACTGATCAAATTAAATTAGAAACACAGATTAAATGTCAAGTCTCCTGTAATCTGTAACGAGTGATTGCGTAATCACATAACCACGCTTCATTCACTGAGTTCCTAATGAAAAATAACGTAGCAGAAAAATGTGGGGAAAAGACTAAAGCATTTGAAACATGCCTTGTAAGAATGTGTTCATCATTCAGCTATGTCCGCTCTAAATCCGCTCTAAATTTTGGTTCTGATTTTGAAATGGCCTTTACCAATGACCTTCCACACCCCTTTTGATTTAAAATTTACTGTTGTTTACAAATTTAATTTGAACTTTATGTGAAAATAGGTGGAATATTTGGATTTCATTTTTGAGCCCAACTGACATCCCTAGATCACAGCTGAAAGGTTTGAAAACACAGTCTTGAATATGTCTGCACCTTAACTTGCATCCCACCACTACCTGTGACATGGAACCTCAATTGACTTGAACAGTTCTGAGTCGGTCAAAATTACCGTATTTTTCGGGCTATAAAGCGCACCGGGTTATAAGGCGCGATATCAGTGATCGACTGCTAACGGGTATATTTTCATACATAAAGCGCACCGGGTTATAAGACGCATGAAATGAAACAAAACTCTTAAGTTCCGTCGGAAGCTCAGTTTGGTCTTTACCTGGCGCAGGGCGTCTTCTTGCTTCCTCCACTTCCGTACCATTGATTCGTTAATGTTGAATTCTCTCACAGCTGCTCTATGACCATGTTGTACTGC
>JAJAGP010000375.1:408612-448854 GCA_025084515.1 Ancistrus triradiatus
TAAATGAATGAATGCGCGTACCCTAATGCTGAAGCACAGACCGTATTACTCCGTGATGCTGCGCACTACGGTTGCCGTAAGCTTCGTAACTTACCAAGGCCGTGCTAAAACATTTTGATAGATTTATGAGCGTCGTGTACCATCTACAATCGATTGTAGGTCAGAAAGCACAACCAGAATTAATTCATACATTAGGCGTACCGCATTTAAAGGTGCACTGTCGATTTTTAAGAAAGTTAAAGGATTTTAAGTTCGCCTTATGGTCCGAAAAATACGGTACATGTGTGGCATAACACTGCAGTGACAGGATTAAGTTTCCAAATCGGCTAATTCCAAATTGGGACTGTGCATCAGACTAGACTGCCTTTCAACTGATTTTCATCAATAAATAAATGACCAAGTATAATATTTTGTCTCATTTGTTTAACTACTATTAGGACTTGTGTGATAAAGTACTTCTAGCACGAACTACAACCTGGGGACATGAAAGTTCCCCCAATTAAAGAATCACCCACTAACAAAAAAAATGAATGCTTCAATTTTGAGGTTTAACAACATTAAGTGCTAATGTTAAATGCTAGTCAGTCCAGTACCTAGCAGTTAAGGTACTGGACTATAGACCAAAAGGTCCAGGGTTCAAATTCCACCTCTGCCAAGCTGCCACTGTTGGGTCCTTGAGCAAGGCCCTTAACCCTCAAATTGCTTGGATTGCAAGACTGTATCAATTGTAAGTCGCTCTGGATAAGGGCGTCTGCTAAATGCTGTAAATGTAAATGGCTAAACTTTGTAAAAAGTACTGACTACAATGAACAATGTCTGCACTATCCAGTAAACTCTGTTTATTCATTGTGCTAATGCTATAGGAGCTGGTGAATGAGAAGCTGAGGGTGCAGCAGCAGTGCAACGATTTAGAGAAACTCAGTCACGAGCTGGAGAAGATCGGCCTGAACCGTGAACGCTTACTGCAGGAAGAGCATAGCTGTGAGGACAAGTAAGAAAGCGTCCACTAACTTATTTATTCTTAACGCCATAGTGAACCGTGTTGAAGATTTGCAGTATGCTCTGATTTTCATTACACATGTCATTATTTTGCAAATGCTGCTTCCTCTGCCAGATGGAGTGGGTGAGTTGAAAGGCAGTAGTTCCGTTTGTAGTTGGTGTGACACTAATCCTTTCTTTCTCTCTTCTGAGCGATAAGCCGTAATTTAGAGATATATTTCTTTCATCCTTGTTTCCACATTCTTCTTCATTGCATGTCTTTGCTCAAGCTGTGTGAAGGGTGTGACAACCCAAACCAAAACAGTCACTGTGACATGCAGGTGCATCACTGTGTATTGTATAAAAGTTTTATATAGAGTACAATTTTCTTAAATATAGGTCATTCTGTAGTGCATGTTGGTTGTTCAGGATTACCTGGAATTCACACTGGACACGTGGTGACCTGTATAGTTCAAGTAACCTTCTGTCCAGAACTTAGAGCTTCCAACTCTGTGTATCTGGTGGTAAACAGAACAACAGAAAAGAGTGTTAATTTTTAACAACATGGTCTAAGACTGAACAAGTAGAGTACTTATGGAGCGCAGTCATGATGTGGTTGTAGATTTAAATATAGAACATATAGTACTGCTAGAAAATGAGTACAGTGGCGTTTAAAAGTTTGTGAACCCTTTAGACCATTTCTGCATAAATATGACCTGAAACATCATCAGATTTTCACACAAGTCCTAAAAGTAGTTAAACAAATGAGATAAAATATTATACTTGGTCATTTAATTATTGAGGAAAATGATCCAATATTACACATTAGAGAGTGGCAAAAGTATGTGAACCTCTAGGATTAGCAGTTAATTTGAAGGTGAAATTAGAATCAGGTGTTTCCAATCAATGGGATGACAATCAGGTGTGAGTGGGCACCCTGTTTTATTTAAAGAACAGGGATCGATCAAAGTCTGCTCTTCATAACACATGTTTGTGGAAGTGTATCATGGCACAAACAAAGGAGATTTCTGAGCATCTGATGCTGATCAGGCTGGAAAAGGTTACAAAACCATCACTAAAGAGTTTGTACTCCACAAATTCAAGACCACTGTTACCCTCCCCAGAAGTGGTCGACCAACAAAGATCTCTCCAAGAGCAAGGCGTGTAATATTTGGTGAGGTCACAATGGTCCCCAGGGTAACTTCTAAGCAACTGAAGGCCTCTCTCACATTGGCTAATGTTAATGTTCATGAGTCCACCATCAGAAGAACACTGAACAACAATGGTGTGCATGGAAAGGTTGCAAGGAGAAAGCCACTGCTCTCCAAAAAGAACATTGCTGCTCGTCTGCAGTTTGCTAAAGATCACGTGAACAAGCCAGAAGGCTATTGGAAAAATGTTTTGTGGACGGATGAGACCAAAATAGAACTTTTTTGGTTTAAAAGAAAAGCATTATGTTTGGAGAAAGGAAGAAACTGCATTCCAGCATAAGAACCTTATCCCATCTGTGAAACGTGGTGATGGTGTCACGGTTTAGGCCTGTTTTGCTTGTATTTTTGTCTCATTTTGTTTTACTGGGTTCTCTTGCATCTCACCTGCTCAAGTGCTAGAAAAATAAGACAATATCAAATGAAGACACGTTTTGATGATTAGCTCTGTGAGGCACACGTCTCATAATGTGGATTTAAGTTTTGGGTGAAACAAAAGTCAAAATATATATCATGAATGTGATGGGCATATGGCTGAAATGTTTTAGAAATGCTTTCAATTTGAGTGGACCTTAATATTCCACACACTGGAAACAATGCTGTTTTTTTCTTTTTTTTAATTTTTCTAATTAATTTTTTTTCTGGAATGCAGCCTGTAGAGTCTCAGTGAATTAGTTATTTTTTTAGTGCTTTCTCCTTCTCTTTCTTTACAAGTCTGTGTTTCTGTAATGTCTATATGACATACAGTACAGTATATTACCGTGTTGACTCGTGCACGAGATGTGGATAGATTAAAAAGCCTGAATGGAAACAACAATATTCTTCATAACATTCATCATCACCTAATTAGTACTTGGTGGAATCTACTACTAATTACTTAATTTTAGGTGTTTGTAGTATTGAGTATTTGTGCGAAAGTCTTGGGCCGCTATTACATTTGTTGTTTTTGTAGTAGTATAATGAACATCTATAACACATTGTTGGACCCAAAAATTGGATCCAAAAATTTCAACTTGGATTCGTCACTCCATAATACTCTTGTCCACTGATCTTGATTCCAATCTTTGTGAGCTCCAGCATATTTTAGCCATTTTAAGGTTTTTAGATTTTTTTTCTTAGATGTTTTCAGTTTTTTACTGCATACACATGTCCTGTATTTTCTGATTGTATTCTAATACAGAGACTGAGAAAGAGTACTAATATGGTCATTGAATATTTAAATAAACGGTTTATCTATTGTAATGGTGACCTAAGACTTTTGAACACTACTGTACTTATAACAGTCATGTTCCACTTGGCATTTATTAATCTCACAAAGACAGCAAAACTCATGAATGCTATCAAGTTATAGTTGTATAGTTTCAGTTGCATGGTTTCTTTTTTTACATAATTTCTGCCCAGATCACATTAGGTAATTTATCTTTAAATGATGACAAAAGATGGCCAATGTGCACATGATCATTTTATTCCATACTGCTGTTACATACATGTATCTTAACACGTATATAATCACTCTGTGACCTCTTAGTAAATATAAGATCCTGGAGACAAAGATCGAGTCCACTCTAAAGAAGACCCTGGAGCTGAAGGAGGAAAAGGTTCAAGGCCTAGAGTCTCGTCTGGAGGAAAGCAGCAGCTTGAACCAGCAGCTCCGTACTGAGCTCTCTTCTGTAAGAGGACATTAAAATATGTACTAACATTAGTGCACTGAGGTTTCCTCATTACTCATACTGATACATACGTTTTCTCACCCACTACAGGTGAAGAAGACACTGGAGGCCCTGAGGCAGAGGCAAGAGGAGGAGGCTGCTCACTGTGAAATATCTCAGAAGTCAGCAGAACAAAGTTCTTCAGGTCCTAGTCAGGAGAAATGGGAGACGGAGCAGAGAGAAGCAACAGCTGAGCTTCTCAAACTCAAAGATCGGCTGATCGATGTGGAAAAGAACGTATGTTATCTAGTCGTCTCTTCTCTCTGGGCTTCCTCAGTCTGTTTGTACTAATCCATGTCTGTATCCCAGAATGCGTCCTTGGAGACGGAGAAGTACCTATTGAAAGACCATCTAAAGCAGCTGGACTCCCAGAATACACAACTGAATGCTCAGATTCTGGCATTGCAGAAACAGGCGGCCACACTACAGGAGCAAAACACTGCGTTGCATAAAGAGACAGCCAAACTACAGGTAACCAACATGCACTAAAGTAAAGATCATTAAAGCCTCTCTCGGGGTAGTTTCAATTAAAGAAAATGATTGATGCTACATGTGACATTTAATAAGCATTCAACAGGGCAGTGCATTTAAGTATATACGCATGATCAAGACGACCTGCTGAAGTACAAACCCAGCATCAGAATGGGGAAGGTAGTTGATTTAAGTGACTTTGAACTTGGCATGTTTGTTGGTGCTAGATGGGCTGGTCTGAGTATTTCAGAAACTGCTCATCTCAGGACGAGCAACAAGCTGACTGTTGAAACATGGATGTTAAAGAATATCTGGTTGGAGGCTGGAGAATGATGGTGAGAAACCTTACAGTGACTGGATGGAAGTGTTTTCTTGTGAAGTACATTCTAGTCTGTTTATGCCCACAAGAACCACAAACTGGAGTTTCCTGCACTAATCCCAGGACATCACACTGTCAACGTTATTGACTTTACCTTTCAGTGGTTTCAGTGTTATGGCTTGGCTCACCACAGGGTTGTGTTCTGGATCCTCTCTTTTATATTCTTTACACAAATGATTGTAGACGTCTACACCAAGATGGATATATTTTTAAATGTTCATGTGATACTGTAATTGTTAGTCTGCTACAGGATGAGGAGGCTGAACATGGCCCAGTGGTTGAGGATTTTGTCCAGTGCTGTATGAGTATGAATCTGAAATGAAACATAAGAAAAACAAAAGACATAAACTGATTTCCATAAAGTGCCTCAGTCTCCATCACCTGTGTTGACTGACGGTACATCAGTTGATTTTGTTGACAGGTATAAATATTTGGGAACAGTCATTGATGATAAGCTGGCATTTACTGTGAATACAGATGTGATTTCTAAAAGGGGCAGCAGAGATTATACTTTTTAAGAAAATTAAATATATTCAACTGGATTGGAAAATCATGACCCTTTTTACAAGTCATTTATTGAATCTGTTTCAACTTTTTACATTTTTGATTGGTCTGGGAACTTAAATGTTCAGAACAAAAATGGGCTCCATGACATTATTAAGGTGGCAAATATAATAATCAAAAAAACAAAAACAAATGTAGTGTTCAAGCAACCTTAAATGACATATTTGTCGTATTACTCAAAAAGCGAGAGTGATACTGAGTTTGCCAGACCATCCACTTAATTTTGAGTTTCAGATTCTTCCTTCTGGACACAGATTTAGGTCCCAATGGTGGAAAGCAACAGATGGAAGAACTCTTTTATACCAAGGGCTATAGAGCTATTAAATTTGTGATATGTAGTTATTACATGTAACATATGAAGATATTGTGTGTTTTTGATGTGGTTGCTGATGGTGTGTTTTACATTGATAGATGTGTAGTGTACCTGGCTGCCAAACAAATTTCCCCTCAGGGACATTAAAGGGAATGAACTGATGAACTGTAGGGGTGCAGCTATACAGAAATTTTACAATTCGACACGTATTGCTGTATCGTATTGCGCCACAATACGATATTTTCAATACAAAATGAAAAATTTGATTTTAATTCATTTTTAATGTAGAGATCAAAGGAGGCCAATACAAGTTCCTGCTCTGCTTTGCTGGGATTGAAAAAAAAAAAAAAACCCAAAGAGCTCTGTCTTTGTTGATTTCTTTAGTGAAGAGCATGGCTCAGGTACCACAGGATAGGTTTTCACTATAGAGATTCTGAAAACATATTTATTATATTTTATTTTGTATTTCCTCACATTAACAAAAACAGCATCAAGTTTACCTGATTCTGTAGCTGCCTAATGCTTAAAATCTCTGTGGTGAGATTATATGCTCTGTCCTTACTTACAGTATCTAGATGGAGCGCCGAACCTATTACATAACCTGCCACTATATGTCGCATGTGTACAACTAAAGCATGGCTGAACTGTTGGTCTAGAACTGCAGCTGGCTATATGCAGATGACTGCATCTCAGTAGCGCCAGTTGACGAACAACTCAGTAAAGTTTTTTTTTTTTTTTTTTTTTTTTTGTAAATAAAATCTTAATATATTCGATTCACAGCTCGTATAGTATCGAAACCCCTGTATTGAAAATATTACTGTGTACAGTACATATAGTCATAGAAGTGACTTGATAGATTCTTGGGAAGAAACAAAATTTGATTAGGCCCTTGTGCCACCTTTCATCCCATCGGTCAGGATTAATATCAGTATGCAGTAATAAGCTCTGTCTGTCTATCTGTGTCTTTGTTCAGGTTGAGAACTCCACACTGAATTCTCAGAGCTCATCTCTGACTGCTCAGTACACAATGTTACAGACCCAGCAGCAGACTCTGGAGGCAGAGGCTGAAGTTCTGCAACGGTTGCATGAGGAGGCTCGGGCCAACCGAGACAGCATTACACAGGATCATGAGCGCCTGCTCAGCGTTCATGAGAGGCAGGCTGCTGAATACGAGCAGCTCATCACTCAGCATACTAATCTGAAGAGCACCCACAGAGCACTTGAGCAGGAGCACCGCACTCTGGAGAGCAAGTACGTCCTGTATTCCTGTGTCTTGAGACCACGTCATACCTACTCCTTTTCTAGAGCAATCTCTATGGCTTCATGCAAAAAAGGCATGCTACTATTCAGGGACTGGTGAGCCATCAGAGATACTGCACATGGGTACTGGAGTAGGACAAATTTGGAATGATCAGCAATTGCTGTCTATTAGAAAATGACCTTTGCTGAGTTATTGGCTTAGGCTTCAGGTGAGTGTGCAGAAAAAGTTGTATTGTTTCATCTGTACCGTGGCGGCAGGAGAACTGCTGATGGAAGTATAGGACAGCAGTGACCAGTTTCTTTTGAAAATCAGTGAAAGCCTTTAAAGACAGCAAGATAAAGCCATCCAAATATGGGTGTAAAAATGCACCGTGTCACGCAAAGTTGCAAAAGTGTCACTGGGTGCATTGTGGATATATATTTCCACGATGTACCCAGATTGTGTTCATCACGCCGTCTGATGCAATTGCATTTTTTTAAATGCAATTTACAGTATGGCAAATAAGTGTTTAGTCAACCACTGATTGTGCAAGTTCTCCTACTCTCTAGATGAGAGAGGTCTGTAATTTTCACCATAGGTACACTTCAACTATGAGAGAGAAAATGAGGTAAAAAATCCAGGAAATCGCGTTGTAGGATTTTTTAAAAGAATTTAATTGTAAATCATGGTGGAAAATAAGTATTTGGTCAATAACAAAATTTCAGCTCAATACTTTGTAACATTACCTTTGTTGGCAATGAGAGAGGTCAAACGTTTCCTGTAAGTCTTCACCAGGTTGGCACACACTGTAGCTGGTATTTTGTTCCATTCCTCCATGCAGATGTTTTGGGGCTGTCGCTGGGCAACACCGACTTTCAACTCCCTCCTCAAATTTTCTATGGGGTTGAGGTCTGGGGACTGGCTAGGCCACTCCAGGACCTTGAAATGCTTTTTACGGAGCCACTCCTTCGTTGCCTGGCCTGAGCGATGTGTGTTGGGGATCATTGTCACTGCTCTAGAGGACATCAGCATGGAGGAATGGGCCAAAATACCAGCTACAGTGTGTGCAAACCTGGTGAAGACTTACAGGAAATGTTTGACCTCTCTCATTGCCAACAAAGGTTATGTTACAAAGTATTGAGTTGAACTCTTGTTATTGACCAAATACTTATGTTTCACCATGATTTAAAATTAAATTCTGTAAAAATCCTACAAATTTTTTCTCATTGTGTCTCTCATAGTTGAAGTGTACCTATGATGAAAATTACAGACCTCTCTCATCTGTCTAAGTAGGAGAACTTGCACAATCAGTGGCTGACTAAATACTTTTTTGCCCCACTATGTCCTGCTCCCATATACATATCTTTTGTTCTGCAGTTGGAAACTCGTTAAGGTAAAGATGAATTTGAGATTGTTTAAAGACTCGGTGAGCTTGTATTGTTTGCTTTGATTTTCAATTTAATATAGTCCTTAGTTAATTTGCAGTAGCATTAGTTAAAACTCAATGCAGCAGACTAAAGATTATTTGATGTAAAAATCTTATACAAATACACATTATTGAATTGTTATTCTTTAGAAATTAATGTTTTCACTCAGTTTTAATATATTGTGAAGCTACACTAGAGCAATTATTTACTTATTCAAGATGTGCATTGTTTACACTTCAGAAATAAAAAATATTGTAAGAAATTGCATCGTGACCTCCGTACTGTGAGTCAAATGGTGAGCATCGTTAAACCCTTAAGCCAAAGGGTAAAGGAACTCACTTTAAAGTGAATAAAATGGTTTTAAATCAGCTGCTGTATTAATGAACTGGAGGTCTGCCACCCTTCAGCTAGATGCTTAATCCCAGTGAAAATACCAATTTATTCTTTCCCTTTAATTAACTGAATTCTGGATTCTATGCTGGAATTCACACCCGGGAGCTAAACATGTACCTTGAACAGCTTGCAAGTCCATTGTAGGGCAGGATGAGGGTCATTGTTACAGGACCTGGGGATTACCCCCTTCCCGACTCTCAGCTTGCTGCGTGATACCTGACCTGGCTGGAACAAGCCGCTGTGACTCGACCCTCGATCACTGTGCTTGTGGGCTAGTGAATTACTCCTGTACACCTAGGCATGTGATAACTAACATTTGCAAAACTAATTATTGTTCAGCATTTTACTTTAAAATGCAAAATAGGCCATTGGTATTGCTGTAAATCCAGCCTCCTCTGTTGGGGCCGGGAACTCTCTTCTGTACGTCTCCTTATTGGTAACCTTGTCACACAATACACGCTAATGACTGTGTGCCTGTCATGTATCTTTTTCCGTGGTTCTCGGTGGAATTTCCCCCTGCTGTTTATGGACTAAATGTGGAAACATAGAGCAATGTTTCGCCCGACTCAGCCCAGGCTTCTTACCCTTTCTCTTCTTCTTATGAATAATGTACTAGTGGGTCTCTAGAGCCTAGAGATTGGAGATAAAGAAGGATGTCACAGACCTAATCAGCTGTAATACCAGCCATCTAAGAGCTTCAAGCCATGATGGGATAGTATCCCACATTCTAGACGCCACATGTCACAGACAATTAATATTTCATGGGTTCTTCATCCCCCACAATTGGCTGTAAGGCTTCCAGTTTCACTGTCCTACAGTTAGTAGTAGTAGTGATGCAGTATAATCAATATATAGCTTTATACATTATTCTGTAATATGATGTGTGGACATATCAAGCATAGTAGTGTGCTCCAGTAATAAAATGGTTATGTGTGCAGGTATGTCCTGCTTCTGAAGCAGAAAGATGCTGTGGAGGCTCTGGAGGCTTCTCTGCAGAAAGAGAGAGAGAGTTTGGAGGAGGAGATCCGGAAGAACACGCAGATCCTGGGAGAGAACCGCACTTTGAGAGACGAGATGGACAGGTCAGAATTTTTTACTAAACGCACTGATGGTTCTGATCGTAATACTGCATTGCAAAACAAACTCTATCAGCGCTTTATCAGGTGGGCGATGCTGCCCTCTACTGGTGAGTGTGCAGTGCTGCTTCATAATGGTGAGCAGTGCTGTAATAGCACACATACTTTTGCCACTCACTAATATGTAATATTGGATCATTTTTTTCAATAAATAAATTACCAACTATAATATTTTTGTCTAATTTGTTTAACTGGGTTCTCTTTGTCTACTTTTAGGACTTGTGTGAAAATCTGATGATGATTTAGGTCATATTTATGCAGAAATATAGAAAATTCACAAACTTTCAAACACCACTGTATAGAGATACTGATCATTTGAATCTGATTGTTAGATCAAGAAATATTGTAATTGTTTGTTAGTTTAAGAAAGCTATCCCTGTTAAAATGATTGCACTGCAGTCGTTCTAGAATCTGTTTGTGTGTTTGCAGACTTTCTCAGAAACATTTGCAGCTACGTCAGGAGTATGATGGACTGCAGCTACAGACCAAAGAGCTAAAGACGTCTCTGAATGAATCACAGCTGGAGTTGAATCGTTGGCAGGCACGCTTTGACCAACTCAAAGAGCAGAACCAGGGCCTGGACATCTCCATGACCAAACTGGACAACCACTGTGAGGTGAGAGAGACTGTCGGGGTCTCAGAACGGGGCAGTTTCAAAAACAATGGTCTTCAAATTCAGAAATGACTGGGTTTTACAAATTCAGTAGGTTCTTATTTCGTTTAAAAATTGTGCGATGAGAAATGCACTATGCTTTGTTTGAATAGATTCACTAACTTATTTGGCATTGAGATCTGCATGTAAACAGTTTACTTGGCTCTTTGCATGGGGTTGTCAACATATCTGGGAAGCAGTGGCTAAATGATAATGATCGCCGTCTCTTTGTGCAGCTGCTGAAACGGCTAAAGGGGAATCTGGAGGAGGAAAATCACCACCTTTTGAGCCAGATCCAGATCCTGAGTCAGCAGAACCAGACACTGCTCGAGAGGTCTATGGAGAGCAAAGAGCACTACCACGAGGAGCAGAAACAGTACATGTGAGAATGCAGAACAGTTAGGTGTTGAGAATGCTTAGGATCATGGTGTGACGTGTCGATCTTAAAACCGCTTTCGTTGTGCTGCAGTGATAAGCTGAACGCGTTACGAAGGCAGAAAGAGAAACTGGAAGAAAAGATCATGGATCAGTACAAGTTTTATGACCCAAGTCCTAAAAAGTAAGTTAATCTTAAATAGACTATTTATACCTCATCAATGGAGGTGTTTAATAAAAACACCTCCATTGATGAGGATTCCTGTATTTCTTAATCTTGCAGGAAGAGCAACTGGGTGAGAGCTAAAGCCTTAGCCAAATTGATGAAGCCCAAGAAAGAGGGGGCAGGTGAGAGGCAGGAAGGCTCTCGTGAACGACTCAGAAGTGCTCCTGACATCCCTCTGCCCAAAATCCCTCATCCTTTCGACAATAGCCCCACTCCTCCTCCTCACCAGAGCTGCCTCAGCCTGGACTCACCGGGCAGTAAATCCCTGGAGGAGAACCACATCCACTCCTCTCCAACTTCCAACAGTAATGGTAAGAAAATTCTGGTCAGCAAGACCATGTGCAACACCATAATCAAAACATGTAAGATTTACTTGTAAGATCATCTTACCCTGATGATATTGTTGCAGAGTTTCTTCTTCTTTATGACAAATTTATTTTTTCCAGCAGTTTGAACTGATGGTTTGCATTCAGTTGGGACACACGCACTCACTGGCCAATACACCTTGCTAGTACCGGATTGGAACCCTGTTTTTACCTTTCTGCCTTAATTCTGTATGGCATAGATTCATAGCATAGATATTGACATGATGGCGTCACGCTGTTGCTGAAGTTTTGTCGTCTGCGCATCCGTGATGCAAATCAGCAGTTTCTGAAAAATATTTGACCAAATGCATTGACTTTCTGCCATATGATTGGCTGATTAGATATTTGCATGAACAAGCAGTTGAACAGGTGTACCTAATGAAGTGGCCAGTGAGTGTATGGTATATGTAGTACTAAAATCTAGGACATATTGGATATGTGGCAGTGCAACCACTCATAGATCAGTGTATATAAGCAACCTGTTTGCTAATGTAGCTCAACTGTCCTCATACTTTTGCATCAGAAGAAGATAAAGCTCTTGTATTTGATAGGAGTTGAAATGAAATGACAACCTGTAGTGGCTTTATTCTCTTCAGGCTGCTACAGGCAGATACAGAAAAATACTAATAAACATATTAAATAATGTTAATGGATCATCTAATTAAAAAATAGTTCAAACTGAAGTGCCAGAGGAAGAACTACTTAAAAACTGTTAATATTGATATCTTGGATATTGAGCAGATGGAGCTCATTGTTTTGAAGTTAATGTGTCACAGTACAACATTAAAAATTACTACCAAACATAACCTTTCTTGCAGTTAAGTACCACATTTGTCTTTTTATAAAACATGTCATTATTTTGTGTGTCTACAACTGTTCAGTGCTGTTTGCACCTGCCATGTACTGGCTAGTTTTTTGAGTTATGCTTAAAATGATCTCATTTGGAAAAGAGGGAAAAGCTTCAAAATAGTGTAAAATTACAATATGCAAACTATTGCATGGCTATTCTTTTACTAGATATTTGAACTTTAGATGTGATACAATATTTGTAATGTGTACATTCCCAGATGTTTGTTACTTGAATATCGATTTAGAACTAATTTGGTTGAATGGTCCATGTACGACTTAGGGTTATTTTGATGCAAGTGGGTTTTGAGGGTTATTAAGGAAGTCAGTAGCATTAAAGATGGCCATAGGTTTGTAGAGGATAAGGACAACAGGAGTGTTCTCTGTAATGATGACCAGAAAGACTACATGTAATAGTGGGCTTTGTTTTTTTCCAAGATGGGCCTATCAAATATTTAATTTAAATTAAATATTTAGTTTCAAATACCGTATTTTTCGGGCTATAAAGCGCACCGGGTTATAAAGCGCGATATCAATGATCGACTGCTAACGGGTATATTTTCATACATAAAGCGCACCGGGTTATAAGGCGCATGAAATGAAACAAAACTCTTAAGTTCCGTCGGAAGTTCAGTTTTGGTCTTTACCTGGCGCAGGGCGTCTTCTTGCTTCCTCCACTTCCGTACCATTGATTCGTTAATGTTGAATTCTCTCACAGCTGCTCTATGACCATGTTGGTACTGCGTGACTGATAGCGTTGGGTTTTGAAATCCTGGCTTCGAAATAAATGAATGAATGCACCGTACCCTAATGCTGAAGCACATACCGTATTACTCCGCTATGCTGCGCACTACGGTGGCCCGTAAGCTTCGTAAACTTACCAAGACCGCGCTTAAAAAACCACTTTTTGACAGACTTATGAGCGCCGTGTACCATCTACAATCGGTTCTAGGTCAGAAAGCACAACCAGAATTAATTCATACGTTAGACGCACCGCATTTTAAGGCGCACTGTCGATTTTTGAGAAAGTTAAAGGATTTTAAGTGCGCCTTATGGTCCGAAAAATATGGTACATTTAGTCTGCTGTTGTTATCTGTTTATATTGAAAAGCTTCTGACTTCAGATGAATGAGGTAACGTAAGAGTCTGCTGTTGGTGTGATTGCTTTATAAGTTCCTCTGGACCTTTCACCTCCTCTATATGAAACTTTAAGACATAATTCATTACATATCTTCAAAATGCTTCGTCATGTTCTAGTATTAACCTGTATATAATCTTGCATGCAACTCCTCTAACCTCAAATCTGTTTTTTCTTGAAGGGTGTTGGACTTTCGTAACCCTGTTTATAACTTTCTGACTCATTTCTTCTTTTTCATCAATTTATCTCCCTCTGTCCTGTGTGTGTACATTAATCCCTACCACACACACACACTTAGCTTCTGCTCCGACTAAGAGGTTTCCCTTTCTGCGGAGTAAGAGCCAGGACAAAATGCGTGTGCCAGGGACATCACCCAATCGTCTCTCTATGACAAAACGACTTCGCTTCTGGGCCTCCACAGATGTCATCATGCCTACCTCCCCCTGCGAGTCGCTCTCTCAGATCGGCCATTTTTAGTCCCTTTATCACAGCTGTTTATCAAATGTAATCCCATCATCACAACAACTTTCCATATACTTGATCAATTTCTCACTTTCCAGCTACAACTAATAAGTAAATGTAATTGAATTTAGCATTTTGTTTATGTATTTATATAGCATTGTACACTAATAAACAAAATCCCAAAGACACACAGTGGCCACATTTCTGATATCATCACCACATTTATCTGTAATACACTACTTTAATGCAGTAACTCAGTCCATCTAGTAGGGAACACGCACACCTCCATATACACACAGGCCGATATCTGCATGAGCGCTCATACTGGGGACTGTTGAGGCCTGGCCGGGGGACTCTGAGTAGAACTTTGCTGTAAGTAGCAGTGTGTTGAAATGGAACCCTGATTGCATCTGGCTTGCTGTTGCTCCATGAATAATTTGTTTGCCTTCATGCGTGCTTGTGTGTGTGTGTGTGCGCGCGTGTGTGTTTGCGTGTTTGAATCAATAATGGGCAAGAGTGAGGAAGATGAATAAGGTCCCATGGGACAGCAGTCGTAGAAACCTGTAGCTCTTGTGTTAATGAGGCTAGTCAATAGAAATCGAATTGAGCATGTTGAGTGTGGGGGGAGCACAGGAGATGAGTTAATCAGAAGAAGGCTTTAATAAGAATGTCAAGATGATCAATGGTGTTATGTTGGAAGCCTCCTGATCAGTGTCTCCTGTGTGTCACTTACTCACTACACCTGCCTGCCTGCAACCTGTGCCTCATGTGCTTGTGATTCTCCCTGCACTTGTGCGCCTTAACGTTACTGTCTACTTAAGTCACTTCTCACTTTGCATTGCGATAGCATATTCCTTATGTCATCCTTTCTCATGGCCAGCTTTTGTTTAGTGTGTTGTCTTGAACCCAGCAGAGCCTTTTTAAATCACATGATAACGCTTTTCATAATGCCATAACACACAATTATTGATTTATAATTTTTGAGCTGTATGTATTGCTAAGCTGATCTCAGGATCTTTGTGGGAATGTGCCAAAAATGACTTCTTTTTAACAAAATCATGCAGCTATAGTTACCTCTAGAGATTTACATAATACAGCTGAAGGATATTCCCATTTATATTTGATGTGGACATCCATGACTTAGATATAAATATGAGGTGACACAGAGGAAAACCCTTCGGCTTTTACCCTGAGTGGAAGAGGAGTGAGTAGGATTGTTGGTAGGGGTGTAACAATGCACTCTGCTCGCTGAGTTCATCGCTGAGTTTCTTAAGATTGGTTATTGCCGAAGTGTAGACGATGCAAAACAACGCACATTTTCTATGAACTATAAATTCTATTAATTTTCTCTCTTCTATGAAACAAAAAAAAGCTAGTTCGCTGCAATTAAAATAAATTACTAGAAACGGTTGTAACTGTAAATAAAAGTAGCTTCACCATATATTAAATCAGAGTGAAAACATTCCTTTTTTGTATGTGTACTGTTCTTGTTCAAAATTTTAAACAAAAGGAAATGTTAAAATGCCGATGGGAGCATGACGTACAGCATGAATGTGCCCTGTGGTGTTCAGAAAATACAATTGCATTTGATGCATATTGAACAGAATGCATATGACATCGTCAGTCTCCACAATACACATTTTGACATTTTTACATCAATATACCGTATTTTTCGGACCATAAAGCGCACCGGGTTATAAGGCGCGATATCAACGATCGGCTGCTAACGGGTATATTTTCATACATAAAGCGCACCGGGTTATAAGGCGCATGAAATGAAACAAAACTCTTAAGTTCCGTCGGAAGCTCAGTTTTTTTTGGTCTTTTTTAACCCTTGGCGCAGGGCCCCCCGTCTTTTCCTTTCTTTTCCTCCTTGCTTGGCTTCCCCTTTTTTCCTCTTTTCCTCCCCTTTTTGCTTTCCCCCTCCACTTTTTTGCCACTAGTATTCCGTAACCCTTTCATGATTCGTTAGTGTTGAAATTCCTCTCGCAGCTGCTCTATTACCATGTTTGTACTGCGTGGACTGATAGCCGTTTGTTTGAAATTCCGCTCCGAAATAAATGAATTGAAATTGCACGTACCCTAATGCTTGAAGCACCATAAAATTACCGTTATTACTACGTTACTTTTTAGTTAACTTTGACATGTTGTACTGCGGACTGCATAGCGTTTGGTGTTTTTGACATCGCTTCGGAAAATAAATGAATGAATGCAACGTACCCTAATGCTGAAAAAGGCACATACCGTATTACTCCGCGTGATTTGCTGGCGCACTAACGGTTGGGCCATAAGGCTTTCGTTTAACCTACCAAGGGGCCTTGCTTAAAACATTTTGACAGATTTATGAGCGCCGTGTACCATCTACAAGCGGTTCTAGGTCAGGAAGCACAACCAGAATTAATTCATACATTAGGCGCACCGCATTTAAAGGTGCACTGTCGATTTTTGAGAAAATTAAAGGATTTTAAGTGCGCCTTATGGTCCGAAATGCTTATTTGGTTAATGGTTATAATGGTTATTTGAGGCGAAAATATGGACCATAGTTGATGATTTGCAGAGGCAGCATTTGGGGTCTCCAAATCTTCAATTCAGCAACACCCCCTGCCAATAAACTGTTTGAAAGTCATTCAGTAGATGATTCTATCCACACGTTAGTCTCTGGAAGTTGATAGCAGCTACTTGAACTTTGACTGCGATCAGATTGTTTGCATAGATGAGTAAATATAGCCTTTTTTTGGCAATTTAACTCTCAAGGTGTATAAAAAGGAGGGTGTGTAAACAGAAAACCTAGCCCCAGTAATTCTGGTGGAGGATCTTTATACTAAGGCTGTTTTGTGGCGTTCTCTCTAAATATTTCTTTTATTAGAATGAGTTTAGTACAGGTTACATATTTCTGGAGTGTGATAAGGGAATTAACCGTAGACATTTTAAACTACTTTTTTGGCAAGGAATTCTCAGATTTGGTTCCAAAACAGGAATCGCTAACTTGCTCCTCCTTCTATTTGCACTGGAAACTCTGTCAAACACTCACCATCTGTCTACAGGCCAACCATCTGTCCACTGATTGAAGGTTTAAGAGGACACATTAGTGTTATATTGTCAGTTATCTAAATTGCCAAGAGTTGTGCTTAAGTGGTACAGTACAGTACACATTCCAGTAGTACATTCATCGTTCTTACAACATGGTGGGGCAATAGGATAGGAATGATCCCTGTTAACTTGTACACTGCAGCTTATCTGGTGCAAGGTTAATTAGGAGAATAATGCTCTAATCTCTGGTAACAATCTCGTAATACTGGCAGGGAATCCTGATGTGGTTATTACTCATTTTCAAGACGAACATTTTGGAATGGAATATGTTGGAAGTTATTTGCAGATGCTCCAGCATGGTAGATGCATGTGTTTTGCTTACAGTAGTGCTTTCATTTTTTTGTTTTTTTATTTTTTATTTTTAGTGCTTTTGAATTGTTTATATTTACTTAGATACCACAGTCCGAGAAGTTGAATCAGTTCATCTGGACATAGATGAGTGACGAAACGTTTCTCCGACAAAATCTAAGTGACTTCTTCAGTCTCAGCAGTTGGAATACTTGTTGCTATGTCTATCTGCGTATTAAACTGATCACCGGTCCCACTGTTATGCAATGGTGCTGGTACCAGTCGTTATGCAAAGGTGCTGTATATAAGATTGGGGAAGTTTTCCAACTGCTGAGACTGAAGAAGTCACTTAGATGAGTGACGAAACGTTTCTCCAACAAAATCTATGTCCAGATGAACTGATTCAACTTCTGGGATTTTCTTACCTGGATTATTGAGAATGCATCAAGACGTTCGATACCACAGGTTCCTTTGTGACCATTACACACCTTGCTTTTTCAGGGATTTTTGTTGGTCAGCCACTTCTGGTTAGGATAACAATGGACTTGAATTTCCTCCATTTGTATGCAATCTATCTGACTATATTTGTGGGGTCTAAACTCTTTTGGGATGTTTTTATGACCTTTTTCAGCCTTACTGCTTAGAAAGCTTAGAAAGCTTGTTTGGTTCATGCCATGTGCTCTTTCACAAACATGTTGTGGAGCTCAGATTTTGAGAGATCTTTAAATATTGATTGAAAATACTCATCTATAAATTCACCTTTAATATTTTCTCTAAAACAGTGACCAAGTATAACATTATCTTAGGCTGTCTTTGTCTACTTTTCGGAGGTCAGTGAAATTCTGATACTCTTCTGTGTCATATTTATATAGAAATGTCTTTTTTTTTTATTCCAAAGCGTTGACAAATTTTCAAGCGCCACTGTATATCAAACTGGTACTAGTGACACAGTGGCTAATTTACTGGACTATTGACTTGATCAGACGCTTGAGGGTTCCAGCACTTCCAAGATGCCACTGTTTGGTTCTTGAGCATGGACCTGAAATCTCAGTTATTTTTACTGTGATTTTGTGCTACCTTGTAACACTGACAGTGCTGCAAGTTGCTCTGGGGTAAGGCTTTTAAATGCCAGTTCCACGAAGATCCTGCATGTTAAGTGTGCAATGTCCTATTTGTCTTCAGCACTAACACACAAGCCATTGCCCTAACACACTGTCCTGTGCAGCTGGCTGTCATGTCTCCTGGAGCTAAGCAGCAGTACTTATGTTCTCTCTCGTACCACCTTTAAATTGTGCCACCTCTTTCTCAGGTCTGAGTGACAGCGGTGGCTCCCGAGGAAGAGGCATGTACCAGTCAGCAGGGGGCAGCACTGAGAACATGGATGGATATGAGGAGCTGGTGCTAAGAGGAAGTGTTACAGAGCCTAGCAGTTCTGTTTCAACCCCACTTAACCACAGTGCTCCAGGCTCTGGCATGCGACCTGGACGTAGACAAAAAGGTAATGATGTAATCATGTGGGAGTGCAAACCAGACCCAAGCTTCAAAACGTCTTGGCCATCGCTCATAAGCTTTCCATTTAGCTAATATCACTTTGCAGTGCTCTGAATATTTACAGTTTTATAAACAAAGACTGGATAGACTCGATTAAATTTGGTTTTGTGTTAATTTTATAAATGAAGTTGTCAAAGCCTCCACAGAGAACAAAAGTAATACAACTTAGTAATTTGAATTAATAACTACTAACAAGCCAAGTAAGTTGGGAGCTCTGGTGGATCTTTATATGAAAGGTGAAGTAGAATATCATTGCCTAGAGCATCACACTGTCAATGTTCTGCTGGAAAACCTTGGGTCCTGGTATTTACAGCATTTACATTTACAGCATTTAGCAGACGCCCTTATGCAGAGCGACTTACAATTGATACAGTCTTACAATCCAAGCAATTGTGGGTTAAGGGCCTTGCTCAAGGACCCAACAGTGGCAGCTTGGCATAGGTGGGATTTGAACCCTGGACCTTCTGGTCCAGTACCTAACCCGCTAGGCTACCACAGTCTCACTATTACTATGGTATTAGGAGGACATTGCGTTGTTGGGTGCGTCTGAAATCCCACCCTATTTACCATTTAGGGTGTCGGGCTTTTTGTTGTGTTGGCCGAATATTTTTGGACAGTTTGATTCTCTATATAGTACACTACGTTGTTACCCATAATGCATCGTAAATATAGTGCACAACCAAAGTACACTACTTGCAGACTGTTGTACGACAATGCACAGAGGTTTTCTTTGCCTCAGAATGTACTCAACAAAGGTGGCCGATGAATCCAAAACCACCAGTGTGATGAATTTTGTGTACAAATTCAAGTTCAAGTTATTTAATGACTCTTAAACCACACCGCAGTTGGTAATAATGTGAAAAAATTGGAAATATTGAAACAGGTGAAAATATTGATATAAAGAAATACTGAATTCAATATTTATGTATTACTGCATTACTCCTATTTCTTGTGACAGCACTGGTAGGGGTGGGCGATATGGCGAAAATATTATACCACAATACTTAGACCTTTTCACGATACACGATATTTATCACAATACGTGCTGATACACAATGCATCAATAGCAACAGATTCTTAAAAACTACTTTTCAAATATTATCCCATACTTTTTATTTTTTATACTATTTTTATTATGAGTTTTCTTGAAAATGTGCTGCATGTTATCTAATTAAACAGGTCTAATTACTATGCAGTGATCAGTGAATGAGTAAACAAGTGGACCATTTCAGACACACCTGTTGACTTGGCCTCGATTAACCAGATCGTAATCCTGTCGAGCATCTGTGGGACTTGCTGGACAAATAAGTTAGATTAATGGAGGCCTCACCTAGCAACTGACAGGACTTGAAGGATCTACTGATGACACCAGGTTGCCAGATAACCTAGTCAAGTCAGATTTATTTATATAGCGCTTTTTACAATAGAGCATTGTCTCAAAGCAACTTTACAGGTTTAGATTATCTCCTAATAACTACGTCCAATCCCAAATTGAGCAAGCCTAGGGCGACAGTGGCAAGGAAAAACTCCCTAGTTCTAGGAAGAAACCTTGGGAGGACCAAGACTCAAAAAGGGACCCAACCTCCTTGGGCGGCGTAGATGATAAATCTAAGAGCGAACTAAAGAAGTTCGAATAAAATGTGAAGTATGCACATTGACATTAAGTGGCCCGGGTATGATGATAAATCTAAGAGCGAAACTAAAGTCTACACCTTCATTGCTTTGATGGGACAGAGCTTTGGTGGAACAAGGGGGGCCAACACAATATTAGTGGTTTTAACGTTATGGTGTACAATTGATCGGTGTAGAACATAAAGATCTGACCATTGCTGATAGACCAGTGGTGATCCTGCGGGATTGCACATGGGTACTGCTGGGAGGGTAGAAAAATTCATTATCCATAGATGCAATTCAATAATTAAATCAGTCCTGTATTCCAATACTGATGATCTGGGATTATACCTGTTGTGGTTGTCAGTGTGTGACCTTTTTAATTTGTGTGCCAATTACATTTATTTGTGTATGTATGTTTTGTAATTTGACACACTGTTAGATGGGGTGTGAGATATTTAAGTTTTTATATTTCATTTAGGTTTTTCTTCTGGCCTCTCTAGTATAACATTTTAACTCTGTAACAGTTTAATTCTTATGAATGTGAGTAGTGGAACATTGGGAGCATCCTAATAAGAAATGAGTCAAGAACTCGCTCACTTGAATGCACACCTCTGCGCGTGTGCATACACACACACACACACACACACACACACACACACACACACACATTGTCACTTTCTCACTTCTTTGTGCTCTGCAGGATTACTCTCAGAGGAGGACCTACGTATGCACTCTCTTGATGCCGGATTTGGTAGTGGTGGCCATGGAAACGCAGGTACATGACCAGTCCAGATCAATAGCGCTGAGATTGATCTCATTCTCTTCCACCTCCTTGACATACGTTTACTTACATAAGGCTTTGCATCTTCCTTGCCTCACATAATTCTGTCCTCCTGCCCCACACTCGTTCTGTCTTACATAGGACACAGACCAAGATCTGCTGATTACAGCTGTAACACCTCCAGCAGCAGCTCTCCTGTCATCTCAAAAGGTGTGTGCACATGTCAAAACCCTTTCATGTACTGCTGACCTTCAAATCTTGTAAGCTTTCCAATGGAGATGTGTCCCTGGCAGTTTCTATGCAAATTGTACTACCTACATTTTAGCTAGTTGCCTTACTTTGTTTTAGTGGAACAGTTATGTACGTGTAGGAGAGACATTATACTATTTTGCACTAACCCCTGCATTTGTTACATAGCAAGCATCATCTTTCCACTTTTCTGGCTTATTTTTATCACCATATGAAAAGCATGAACAAGTTATGATGTGTGATTCTGCTATAAATGGTAAAAACAAATGGGGAAATAAGAACTTTGATTTATTAACTGTAAATGTATCCACCATGATGTAAATTAGGATTTGGCTACTTTTACAGTTAAGCAGAAGTTTTTATTCTTACAATGACATATGTCACCACTGCCTGAAAGAGTTTGTGAGATTATGATAGACAACGTCAAGCTGAGCATCAAAATTTTGTTTGCCGTATGACGTTGTAGTTTGGGGAAACCTTAAAATGAATTAATTGAATGTGTTCAGTATTAATTAATTAGTCTGCTTTAGCGACCAGGCCATTTCATTCTGGCTGTCATCAGATAAGAGTAACCGGTCTTTGTGTCCAACATCTTGATAAGCTCAGTGTCTCTGATGGCTTTGCTACGGTCACTGGTCTCGTTGCTCATTGGGGTGTTTAGTAGATATCTTATTCTTAGTAGAGAAACCAGATACATCATGTGATCCTTCTGTTCTCTCCAATATCGTTTGGGCTCCAAATGGGGCTTCCGAGTGCCTCTGAGCCAATTCTCAGGTCGACTGTACATGGTGAACAACGAATGTGAGGAGCCCAGGGTATGTCTTGGTCACCAATAGAACATCCGAATTAGAACTTATAGGTGCAGTCTTAAGTGCAGCCAAGGTGCATATTTAATCTTTAAGCGTGTACCAGAATGTATCACAGCTGTGACATTAACAAGACATTTTCTGCTGTTATCTTCCTGAAAACAGTCAATTCTATTCTGTACTCACTGTGTTGCATGAACGACATGTGCATCAACGTGCGTGTAAACAGCATCTGTAAATGTGAGCAGCTTTTATAGGCTGTTGGGAAGCAATTTACCTGACTAAACTTCATCTTTGTCTTGCCTTTGTGCTGCAAGTGTGGGCAAAGGTTCAGTACAGCTCTGAAATTGGCCACGGCCGTAGTTACAGCAATAGCTATTAGCCATGTTTTATGTCTGATTTGTGGAGCTCAACCCAGTTTTGAACTAAGTGTAAAATGTAAATAGGAATATGCCTTAATTACTTTTTTTTTCAGTTTCTAGCGGTACTAATATTTGATTTAGTTTTATTAAATATAGCGTCCATTTTTTTTTTAAATCTTTTCTGTGAGAGATAAAAATGTCGCCAATGTCTGGAGCTGATGGTATAAATTAAATATACTTTCAGGTGCTGGCAAGTCAGTATTTCTATCTTCTGTTTTATTCCCTTTCTATATTAGGCAGAATAATTTTTCATATGTGCTCTATTCTTTTCCTCATTGCTTTACATGGTTTTGTTTCCGTAGCTGATGGTTTTTGCTTGGTTGTTCTCTTTTAGATTCTCTGGAGCGTCGTCAGGGCCGCTCCGCAAATGTCTGCAGTGATGATATCGGGTTTGTCCATGAGAGCCCCACTCTCGGGCAATCCTCTCTGCTACCCCGTAGCTTCACTCTTCCATGTGAAGCCATGCCCTCACCCTCTTTGCTGCGCAACTCATGTCCCCGCTCTAGATCCCCAGGTAGTGAAATGGTCACCCTGGAAGAGTTTCTACAGGAGAGCAATGCCCTGTCACCCCCCACGGTAAGAGCATAAATTGCAAGATATTAAAATAAATAATATCTTGTGCAAGATAGATAGATAGATCCATACATACACACACCATCCAGCAGTAGGAAGGGACTACTGGTCATGATTACTTGATATTGAATAGTTTGCACATAAATTATAAGCATCCTCTGTAGAAATCTGACACTGACGAATGGTGAAGAATGAACACAAATTGTACATTGTAACACTGATCTGTAGTATCTGACCGTATGCCTACAAGCTGTGTATAGTAGGAAAGTTCTGTGGATGGAAAAGTTAGACATGGAGCCAAGATTTAAATGTACCTGTTCTGAAATCATTTCATTAACATGAGTTTAGAAGACTGTTCACTCAAATTTTTTTAACCAGCAACTTCAACTTTATAGTAAGGCTTTACATTTCAGTCTGAAGTGGACAATCTAAGACTAATTTTGGTTACTAGGCAAACAACTGCTGTTGTCAGGGTTTTGGTACCTATAGAATGAATGTCTAAAATTTATGGTCTGTTTAATGTAGTAGGTAATTTGCACGGTTGCATTAGAGATGCCTCGGGTGCCAAGACTGGACTTGATTCAGTCATAAATAATGTAGGCACTGCAGTCATCTGTAAACTAAAAATTGTAGTAGATGAGTTGCTTGAGGCCCACTATATCATCAGGGCTAGCATGCTCTACATTTGATGACAGGTGTTGCTATACCTGCACTACTGAGATGCTCATAATTAATTCATTTGACTTTGTCAAAATGTATTATGTGATGTATAGTGAAACCTGAATTTCTCTATTAGTTCAGGCTTTAAGAACTGCTCCCATTAGCTGTTGCTACATTATATCTGTTTCACATAAGGGTTGCCACATTGGATGTGTTTCCCAATAATGAGTTGCTGCCACTTTGTCGCTCATGTAGCTTGTAATTAAAGAATACAGTACTGTGCAAAAGTCTTAGGACATGGATAGTTTTGTTTGTATGCAGTTATAAAACGTATTCAATCAGAAAAACACCTTCTGTAGGCTACAGCGGAAACCATTTAGTGTGCCTCCCCTTACACTTGAACAGTAGCAGCATCTGGCAGCTTCATCAGGATGCTAAGTTGACCCTACACAGTCTGAAGAAGCTTGATCAGGATTGATATTTTTGGAAGGGTAGCAGCCAAGGAACCACATTTTTGGGTGGTCATGCCAAATACTGATTTTTACCATCAGAAGCCATTTTATGAAAACTGATTGTGTATATATATCCTGTGTATATGACATATTTCTGTTTGTATCACAATAAAGGAAATAATTATATATGGGAATTATCACATTTCTAAAACAATAAATCTAATGGTGATCCAAGACTTGCCCAGTATATCAACAGGACAGCAAAATTGTGTTGAAAAAGTCTTTTATTTCTTAATGTATGCAATATTTGTGGTAAGTGGTAGCATGATTATTTCTCTGAATAGTTGGTAACAATAACTCGAGCATAAATCACAATAATGTGGATAATATTGTGAAGATTAACCTCATCAGACCTCCCTACCTTCAGCCAGTGGTCAGGGGTTCAGGTTTTGTGCATCTTTGAACATTTAGCTATTATACACTTTTCCTACTGGTAGCCCAGCTTTGTAAAGGAGCTCATGAAGATGCTGACATAAGTGATCTTGATATCCTGTCCTTGCCCTGCGATCAAGAGTATAGAAAATGAACGAATGAACATCCTATCCTGATCTCTTTCTGAACTAAATGTACTCCCTGTTCCAGGGCAGTTATGGAATTGCAATAGTCTAAGATCAATTAGCCCTACCTTTTATGGCATGTCTGGTGATTAATATCACCTAATATTTGTTGATTGTTTGGAGTTACCCTTTTTAGACTCTTGGGCTGATATTGTATTGTTGTTTTGTAATTGAGGTCCATTAGCTACCATTTAGGGCTGAAAGAAATTTGTTTACAATACACTGGCGTATACTTTGGCATCACTCTGGCAACTAAGAGATGCCCCTTATCTGATGTCATCTCAAATCACGTGAGTCCTACTTGCTGGTTTTATCCCCCAGTCCTTTTGTCTTTCTTACGTGCCATTTTTAAATATTTAGCAAGTTCCCGTTCTCCCTGTCTGCTGTAGAATATGAAATATGATGAACTGAGGTCCTGGCTGTAATCAAACATTTGCTACTGTACTATGTTTGGCCTGAGGCACTTTTGAGCTGTGTGCCTACCTTGATTAAATGTTTGTGTTTTGCTGCTAGGTGCACACAGGCAGTCGGGAGGACCTAAAGACTGACTATTTCACCAGAGTGGGCCGACCAACACCCCCTCCACGAGACGGTACCAAAACACCGACCAGCTATGTCACCCCTACTGTAAAACCGACATCATCGGGACCAGAGAGACGAGCCACTAAACCTGGGCACAGTGTCAAACCGAGTGTTCGTCTCTCCGACTCGGGCATGTCCCCGTCTCAGTCCCAGACACTGCCGAATCGAGGTACTAGTGGAACAGGGGGGCGTCTGCAGCATTCAGGCCCACATGCAGCACCCACAAGTAGCCTGAGTCGTACCTTCAGTCTGGCCTCAGCTGACCTCCTCCATTCAAATGGCCCTGATGGTTACCGGATTGAGGCAAGCAGTCCTGTGCAGGCTGATGGAGTGCCGAGGAGGGAGCGCTCGCATTCTGCCAGGCTCGCCGGAGGACCCGGACAAATTTCAGTGGACCTCCGACGTCTCTCAGTTGCCCATCCCAGAGATGAAATGACACTTCCTTCACCCTCTCCGTCTTTGCAGCAGGACCGGGGCTATGCAGGCAGCGTTAGCCGCTCAGGAGTCAGTCGTTCCAATCCACCCCAACACCGGGGAGAGGTGGCCCTGGTAACACCAGTGCGTGCTGTCTCCACCCTCAAACTAGAGGAGGTGGAGGAACCCAGGGAGCCCAGGCAGGCCGAGCACTCTTCCCTGAAAAAGTCAGACAGAGACGGTCCAACCAGCCATGTAGAGGAGCGGCCCATGAGCACACCGGCCTCGCCAGACCCCAACAATGACCAGCAGACTGTGTGGTATGAATACGGCTGTGTGTAACCCAAGAACAAACCGTACAGCTGTAGCTCTATCCAGCTACTTCCACTGTCTTTAGTGTTGAGCTCTGACTGATATTGCCGCAAAGTATGTGGTTATAAAAAGCAGGTTTTTGAGTTGGGTTAGACAAGTGGTCAAAAGACAGTCCAGCTGGCCACACACAGGAAATGATGTATAATAATGAAAGGACAAAAGTACAGGCTGCAGGTTGAGAACCCTTGCACTAAATCAACAAGGAAAGCATGCTGTCTTTGTGCCTCATTGTTTACAAACACACTCTGTATGACTGGTGCACAAATTGGCATTGGACTGTGTTTAGGGCAGTGCACGGCTTAAGAAGGTATTACATCAGACACTGGTGATTTATTGTAGCTCTCTGTGGAGAGCTAGGCAGGCTAGTCCAAGTTCTATTCTGAATGCAAAAATCAAACATTGGGCTTTGCATGAAGGACCGCTCCCTGGATAATCACAGAGTAATTACAGTATCCATCTTTAGGAGGTGCAGTGGATGCCATGAGTCCATCTTTCAGACAGCCTTTGCGGGATGAGTTACTGGAAACGGTTTTTCTCCCTCGCGCCATATTGACAAATTCAGTGCTGCAGTCATTTCTGCTGCTGTGAGTGACCACATATTTGCTACATAAACTTGGCTATTCCGGGTGATTAAACAGCTCATAAATCAGAAACTAAAAGAGCAATAGTAAGTGATGATATGAAGTTGGAGATGAATATGAATGCAGACGGCAACGTTGTACAAAAGTGATGAATTTTGACACTGGGGGTCAAACTTCTTTTTCCTTCTTAGAACTGAGACTTCGGTCTCTAGGTCTAACATGCACTTCTAGGTATTAAAGTCATTCTGACGTCATGGTGACAACAGGCATTTTAAACACTGGCGTTTGTATATGTAAATATATTGAAAGAGCACAGCAAGATGAAGTCCAAAAAGGAGTCTTAACACTGGACACATTCCCCAGTTTACTGCAGAAGGCTAACCATGAGTAATGTAAGCAATCGTCATTTTTTCCTTTATGTGCATATCTTTGAGTATTAATACTTTTTGATTAGTCTTTACGGTAACACTGCAAAACCGTTCCAATTTTCTGAAATGTTGGCTTATTTATTAATGACTTCAACATTAAATGACACCCTGTGTGTGGGTGTATTTACCCCCACCTAAAAACAGTTTGTTGTGTAGTTTATAGGAATGTAAGTGACTTATGACTGTATTGAACTGAGCACAGTATAATTAAACCAGGGCTATCTCGATGCTGTGTGCATGTTTGTGTTTGTGTCATATCAACTGACATGGATCTCTGTACCAGTAAAAGGAACAGGCATTTGTTTATGCAAAGCTAACTTGCAGTGGAAGACTATGCAAAAATAATGCTGGAATCCTTTCATGATTCTTCAGAAATGTTTGTAATATAACCTCTAAATTGTTATCTGTAGAACTCATTATTTGGGTTATTATTTGAGTTGGGTCCATTTTTAGAGATGTATTGCAGACAATATGGACCCAAAATATTTTTGTCTGGTCAACTCTGGGCAATTTCATTTGTTAATAAACATCCATTCCTGCATTTTAGGTCTGCAACACAATCCAAAAAATTTGGATGGGGCAGTTTAGGGTTAGTTATGGTGATTGTAATCATGATTTGGTCTGATGTCTTCAAGGAACAAAGATTTGAAAATTATTGAAATGTTTAAAAACAGTGTTCCTTAAGCAAAGATTTCGGATTTGGAAACATCAGATTTGCATGTTTCTTGCTCTACAGTGCATAATATCATTAAACGCTTGAAGGAATTTGGAGGAATTTGAATAAAGGACGAGTGTGCAAGCCTCAACCGAACACCCATGATCTCCGATCCCTCAGATGGCACTGCATCTACAACCGTCATTCATCAATAGCTGATCGAACCACCTGGGCAAGGAATTACTCACTCCACAAATGGCAATTAAAACTTTACTGTGCAAAAAAGAAGCATAATGTTAACCATGTGCAGAAGCCGCTTTGACCTCTTTGGACTGGGAGACATCTAGGATGGACCATCACACAGTGGAAACGAGTATTGTGGGCCGATGAATCAGTATTGTAGATGTTTGTTTATGGAAGCAATGGATGCCAAATATGAAAAGGACCATCCAGACCGTTATTAGCAACAAGTCCACAAGTCAGGGTCTGTCATCGTATGGGGGTTGGGTCAGTGCTCTTGGTAAAGGTCATTTACACTTCTGTGATGGCAGCAATAATGCAGAAAAGTGTCTTGAGATTTTAGAGCAACATAAGCTGTTTTAAAGACGACATCTTTTCCAGGGATGTCCATGCATTTTTCATCCACGTTCTGCAAACTTTACAAAGGCATGACTGTGGAACATGAGGACATGGGTACTGAACTGGCCTACCTGCAGTCCTGACTTGTCCCCAATAAGAGAATGTGTGGAGAAGTTTGAAATGAAACGACCCATACTGTTCCACATCTTAAAATGTTTTTCCAGGAAGAGTAGGACAACACCTGAAACACTTCATTGCTTGATATCCGTAGTGCGAATTTTAATTGTTGTGAGAAGGAATGGCAACATTACAAAGTGGCAAATGCTTTACTGTCCCAACTTTTTTTTTTTTTTTTTTTTTTTATGTACTGGAAGACTGAAATGCAGGAATGGGTCTTGGGTTCATAATGTCTGCAATGAAATGGATGTCAAAGTAAATTTAAAAAACACTTTGTCATTTCCATGCTGTTCTGACTTGTTCTGATCTGGGGTTGTAAATGTAATAGCTTCTTGTTTGTGTTTTGCACACTAATATTTTGGTGGACCATCTTTACCTTTGATTACAGCGTACAACATTTACTTCCATCCAGAGATTCATTCATTTATGGAAGAGATTTTGTATTCATGACAGGAGAACTGCTACTCTGTAGTCTTCTCCAGCACATCCCAAATGGGATTAAAGTGAATTCATTTTCAAAAATGATTCCTCATGGTGCTAGAACAACTCTCTCACAATTTGAGCCCTATGGATCTTGGCATCATCTTCCTGGAATAGGCCCATGCCATCAGGGAAGAAAAAATGAATATGTGGGATAACCTGGCCATTTGGTACATTCAGCTGACTTTGTTTTATTGCCACATAATGTTGCCACATAGTCTAGACCTGACCAGCGGAAGCAACCCCGGGTCATAACACTGCCTCCAGAGGCTTGTACAGTGTGCTCTAGCCATCACTTAATGTGTTTCCTTTCTTACTCTGAGAAACCCATCACTGTGGAATAGGGTAAATCTGGATTTATCACGACGCTACACGACATTTGTCCATTGCTCTAGTCTAGTCTTCATGCTCTTCAGCAATTTGAATCATTTTTTTTTTTCTGATTAACTTCACTAAAAATTTTTCTTATGGCCACACAGATGTTTAGTCTAAATCGAATGTGTTCTTGTGACATTGTGCAGCTGGAAATGCAAGCTTTCAATATTAAGCATACAATGGTGCTTGAAAGTTTGTGAACCCGTTACATTTTTCTATGTCTGCATAAGTATGACATAAACATGATCAGAAATCCTGAAAGTGGATAAAGAGAAGACAAATAAAAAAACAAATTATATACTTGGTCATTTATTTATTGTTGAAAATGATCCAATATTACATAGCTGTAAGTATGTGAACCTTTGTTTTCAGTATCAGGTCCGATGCCCTTGTGCAGCAGAAACTGCAACTAAATCTTTCCGTCCTGCACATGGGCTTGGAGGGGTTTTGACTCTGTCTCCATACAGAACAACTTCAAATCTGGGATGTTGGTGTTTTTTCACCTGAACTGCATGCACAACATTTCTTTTGGATTAAGGTGAGGTCCATTCAAAAACAAAATGTTAGTCTCTTTCATTTTTTTTTGTTAGAATGAAGTGTGCTTAGGCTCCTTGTCTTTCTGCATGACCCACATTCTCTTGTGATTCAGTTGACAGACTGATGTACTGACCTTTCCCTTTAGAATTTGCTGGTATGATATGCAATTCATTATTCCAGCAGCGATAGCAAGCCATCCTGGCCTAGATGCAGCAAAACAGGCCCAAACCATGATACTACCACCACTGTTTTCCCAGAGGGCATGGCTTTCTTGAATCCTGCTTCCCGGAATGCAGTTTTTCTTTCTCTAGACTTAACACTTTTCATTTAACCCAACCATTCTGTTTTCGTCTCATCCACAAGATGTTTTTCCTATAGCCTTCTGGATTGTCCATTTTTCATGGTGGGCAGCAAAGTTCATTTTGGCATTGCTGAGCAATTTCTTATTCCTTGCAACCTTGCCATGCACACCATGTGTTGTTCTGTGTTCTGCTGATGATGCACACCTCAACATTAAGTTTGTCCAGTGTGAGAGAGACCTTTAGTCACTCTGAAGTTACCCCTGATGCCTTTGTGACCTCAAACAATTGCTCATGGAGTGATCTTTGTTGGTTGGCCAAGTAACAATGGTCTTGAATTTCCTCAGCACACAATCTGTCTGACTGTGGATTGGTGGGGCCCAAACTATTTAGAGTTGGCTTTGTAACCATTTCATGCCTGATATGCATCAACAACACTGAGGTCCTCCAAAGGCTTCTGTTATATCCAAATAGATATAGAACATGTTAAAGCCTCAAAGCTACCAAAGATCCTCATCTGCTCTGAATCTCTCTTCTGAATCCAAGAGCAGAATCTGTCTCTACATCACCCAGTATTAAATGAACCCCTTAAAAATTGCCCGATCTCAGTAACCACAACATGCATATTAGATCTTGCACACCAGAACAAGAGAAATGAAAAAGTAGACCAAGTCGCAAGAAATCCAACAGGAGGAGACCCTCAGGCCTGCAGCATCCCACCAAAAGCTCTAAAAATCCCTCTTCCACCTTTATTCAAAAGAACTGGCAAGATGAATGGGAGTCTCGGACAGAATTCAACAGTCACAACAGTCATCCAAATGTCTGGCCTGGCTGAAAAAAAAAACCCCGACTCTCCACAAGACCACATGAACACACTGCTTACACTAGATGGCATATAGACCATTCCCACCTGACCCACTCTCATCTAGTGAGGGGTGACCTTTGCAAGATGAATATTACCATTAAACACAAACTTACCAAATGCCCTAAATTCTATAACAGATGTTGAAAACTGTGTCAACAGCAATGGAATGAATGAATTAATTAAATAACCTTATAACAAGCAAAGCTAACTAAATATCCTTAGTATGTTATACCCATCATACCCATGTAGATAATTAAGTATAACAGTGTGCCCTGAGCATCATCCCATTGATTTAAATACCTGCCTCTTAACTTCACTTTCAAATGAACTGCTAATGCTACAGTTTCACATACTTTTGCCACTCACAGATACGTAACACTGGATGCATTTCCTCATTAAATAAGTGACCTAGTATAATATGTTCATCTAATTAGTTTAATTGGGGTCTCTTTACCTACTTTTAGGACTTGTGTGAAAATCTTTTGATGTTTCAGGTTACAAGTACACACAGAAACTTTCAAGAACCACTGTAGCCATGAGTTCTACTGTTGATTTTATTTTATGATTTGTCTTGACCAAAAGTTTGTGACCTCTGACCACATTTCTTCTGCAAAGTTGACAGTTCACCACCATCCTTCCAGGCTATAATAATGCGTTTTACAGTCCTTAACCCAATTCCAGTCATTTCAGACATCTCCTTAGTAGTTTTCTTTACTTGATACAGACCAATAATTTTACCCTTCTGAAATACTATAACATCTTTGCCATAACCATGTGATACATCTTCCAAAATGGTTGGTTAAGAAACGAGAAGCTACTCAACACATCAGTTAGGGTTAAAAGAATTGTTGCCAGTTGAAACGCATCAATCACTTAAGTAATTATCCAGTAAAAAGCTCTTAAGTATTTGCTTATTGGAATCCGTACTGTGAACTTTTTTGACTAGGTATTGTAGTTGTAGGATTTATTGTGTTATTTAGATGCATATTTTACATAGTTATTGGCAGAATTCAACAGTTGCCCTTCCTTTTCATTACAAGTGAGTTTTCATAGAGTTCAAGTAAGTGATTAAGAAGTGAGTACATAGAGTTAATGGAGTAAGTTCAATGCTATTTTAATAATGGTTGCAATTCCATTGCTATGAATCCATGCGTTTCTGACACATACATGGAACACCTGATGGGGGTGTATTGATTAACCCCCTCAACCCCCCATACTTTGACACATGTAGGTTACATGTCTTTTGCTTCAACTGGAATGTATCTGAAACATTGTAATCCATACAAAACTGCAACTCATTTTTGAACGCAACAAAATGAAAAATCACCAGTGAAATTATTACGTGTGACAGGCATTATCGGTCTCATTTTAAGAAACTTCTCCATCTTGTTCTAGCAGGGGTAAACATGTTAAGTCAATGAATAAGGAATGCCAAACATTTCTCATTCATTTGCCTTGCGCCCCCCTCTTTTGCCACCATTTTGGTTTAAGGTTTTACGCATACTTTCCAAGTACTCAGTTTTGAAGTATTGATATAGGCTATGTCATTCTAAGTTTTGGTGGTTTTGTGGTTTTACTCTAACGTAGCGAGGAGTTTTTGAATGCGAGTTCCCACGAGAACATCCTGTTTAAGGTCGTTGGTAGTAGTCAGATCTGAACAGCGTGCGTTTTAGTAAGTGGAATGGGAGATATTTACGTATACGCAGAGATTTTCACATACCGCCAAAATACATGTAGCCTACATTGCCTCTTCCCAGTCAGTGAGGTGTTTATAGTCTAGTCTCATGTAATACAATTACGATTGGCCTCGATGCACAAATTCTAACCAAAAACTGAACTTCGTAAAAACGTATTTTGACACGTAGAGATCCAGCAAATGGAGGGTTCATCTACGCACCTGTCTGAGCTATAACAAATCCCTGGTTTGAAGTAAACCGTATGGGGGAAAAACCTTTACGCCTTGGCTGTTGAAATAATCGTTGTTAGGCAACGAGTGTTTTATTATAACACCTGGTTAAAGCGTCATTACCTCGGTAGTGTTTAAACTCTGTTCTGCAGGCTACTGACCAGAGCAAGCTGCTCCTGTCAGACGCGTAGGAGGAACTCTCACCATTGGCATTAGTTACGCGGGTAACAAGCTTTTCTCATTTGACTGCACCGTTCACTTCCAGGAACAACCACGCGATTTTATTTCTTCTTTGATCGTGATATTTATGATTACGTGTTGACGTGTGCGTGTGCGTACGATGTATCTGGCTGAAATGAGGTGGTTTTCCACTGTCATTTTGGACCGAGGCTGTTGACAGTCTGTCGTTTTTAACTGCTTTACACCACAGGAAACATCACATCATGAGCGAACAGAAGAAAAAGTAAGTATTGCCTCTTTATGCTTTTTTAAAATTGTATTTCCTTGCATTTGTTTAATGAGCATAATTCAAGAATGAACATGTTTTGCTTGGTTTTTCAGAAACATGTGATACTAAGCTAACTGGTTTCTAAGATTTCATTTAAACCTGTTATGAGATAAAGAATAGTTTAGATGAACTGGCTGTGCATGCAATCATAGCCTGCCTTCATTATTAGCAAAACTCAGGGTGGCCTGGGTTGGTCCCCTGGTCCCCCCTATGGCCCCCCCTTAAATGAGGAGCCACTTACCTTACTGTTGTGAACATGAGGGTAGAAAGTAATTGGCCACTGGTACACTATCCACTGGCCCCTGCCTGACCCCCACCACTTACAATGGGCTAGTACCGCCAATCCGGCATCATTGCATATTAAAACTGTTTTTTATACTTGCATAGTTGATGATTGATTCTTCATGTAGGGGAACTTTTACGTTCCCAGGTTATAAATTCATTTTCACTTTTTAATAAAGTAAATCAATAAATAAATCACTTGTTGCATCACCAAAAAGCTTATGCATCAAATATAATGTTTGAAACAACAATACAGCTACTTTGGTCTTGACCCCAACCTGGACTTTATATTTTCCAGCTTTATACTTTATACTTTTTTATCCAAAGTGATAAAAAAGTGATCAATTCATTAAAAAATCACAATGTGTGACACAATGTTTTATTTTATTCATATCTATACCCCCCCTAAATGGGTAAAGTGGGTTTAAAAAAGATTTTGTAAAGACCTTTTATCATTGCGCTTTAAAGAGCAATTTACAATGCTGGTCAGTGGATGGATTATTTTGTGCAGGAGGGTGGAAATCTTAAATCGGGTGTTCTGCCCTGCTTCTCATATATAGAATTCATTGACAAGCTTAAGTTATTAAAAGAGATGTGCTATATTCAAATATATTTAAGAGATATTCTACTACATTCTAGAATCCATCCATCCCTCTCTTAGAAGAAGAAAATAATTCAGGTTGTCACATGTTGGAAGTTTGTTTCACATTTTGTACTGCTACATTTTCACACTCTAATCTCCAATGCTGAAGATGCATACCACTCTTAGAAAAAACTATTCCTCAATGGTTCTTTGGCTGTGCAAAGGTTCACAGTAGAACAAAACTTGACCATTCCTCCAGGGTCTCTTGTGGGAAGCCTCACAATGTGGAAGTGATTTCATGTGGCTCCTCAATATCTGAAATGTTGGCTTGGCACTGTTGAGTCTCCGACTATGCTCCCAGTGCAGCTATCCACATTCTCTGCCAGTAGTTCAGAGCAGTTATGGATATAGGATGGTGAACCACGAGGACAACAAGAGCTTTGTCCAGCCCTAAATTACATATCCAATATAACATTTGCAGATCCTGAACTGTGGTGATGTTCTAAGAATTTTCTGTTTATGTTGGGGTTTATCACTTGACATGTCTGATATTTTAGTATTGGTGTTAGGGAGTCAAGAATGAAAATGCTTTTCAGATGTGCTTCTGCTATTTCATTCCACACTAGCAGGAAAAAGAAACTGTGTAAAAGCACCTGCCAGTTACTGATGTTTAGCAATGTTTATGTTTCTGGGCATTTTGGCTGCTGTCTGTGTGGAGTTTGCTTGTCCTGCTCTTCAGTCATTCCAATAACATGTCTCCCAAGTCTCCCAGTTTAAAAGAGTCTGTCAGTGCCATGAACTAGGACCTGTCTAGGGTTGGTTCCCTTTGCATCTTCTGATGCCAGATAGGCTGATCCAGATCCTGCATATTTGAACTGAATTAAGTTGTGATGAAAATGGATGAATGAATGAATGCATGTTATGTTAATTTAAAGGAGGAGGGGACACAGTTGTGTGAGTTGTATGGGAACCACAGGTAATATTGCTTTAGGACTACATGGAAAGCCTGGCTTCCCCTGCAATTTCATTAAAATGCAGGAATGGAACAATTATGATTGTTGAGTGATTATTGAGTAATCTTGGTGGAATTCACTAATTTAGCAAATTATTATTATAGTTATTTGGCAAAAGAACAAATATACCATTGCAATATCATACTTTTCGTTTTTTAAACTTAAAAATTTTCCTCAGAACAGTGCACCCTGCGTTTACTCTCTACACTCAATGGAGCCTGTGTGTCTTTGGGTGTATATTACCCAAATATTGGGAATATTGGGTGTATATCGTACACTCACTGAGAGTATGGGATGAAAGATGAATGCTCATTGGACAAATGGCTTTGAACGTTTCATTTTGAGCTATGTCAGGAGGCACAAGCTGCACTGGTAGTGAATGGCATGTGGGAAGGTTGTTTTGCAAAAGAAAACATCTCTGTGTTTATTTAACAATTCGCTTTTCATTGGCCCCGCCTGGATGCACGGCTTCTCTTTATGATGCTTGTTTGAACCTCATAACCAGCTGTCAGCAAGTAAGTTGTGGAACATGGGTGACTCCAGTAGGACTTCATAAATCTTACAAATTTTTTACTGTATTAACAATTTGCAAATATTAAACAACATGATGCATTATTACCATATACAAGAATATGACTAACAGGATGTATTCACTATATAAGTTCAATATATATTATATATATATAATATATATATAATCCTATATATATATATATATATATATACTATATATATAGATATATATTATATATATAATATATATAATGGAGAACTTGCACAATCAGTTGCTGACTAAATATACTCTTTTAAGCCCCACTGGTGTGTGTGGTGTATATTATAAATATTTATATATATATATACTTATATATAGATATATATATATATATATATATATATATATATATATATATAGTTTTTTTTTGACAGACTGAGTTTGAGGCCAAGAAAAAATATCATGGTAAAATATTATTTGAGTAAAGAAAAAAAGTTAAGACTATACTGTAATTAGTACTACATAATTGTACTATTAGAATAAGAAAGCACTGTACTACCACTGGCAAAAATTATGGAATCAGCACACTAAGAGTTTACCCAGCATTTTTACTTTGTAGCTAATACACAGATCACCAAACAATTTTGTTTAATAGCTGGACATGATGGCTTTGTGGAACACACCTCAAACAGAAATCACATTATTTAAATTAATGGCATATTTTTCCTAAATAAAGTAGAGGAAAAAATACCTTGGAATCAACTTGTAATTTGCATGAAAGGGATGTTTATAAACCTTAACATGCTCTTGGTCTTGGCTAATAGCCAACTGGCCAACAGGATAGTTGTCAGTTAAACAATGGAAAGCATTATAAAACCCCTTCAAGAAAGAAATCCAATTAAAAAGTCATAAAAGAACAACATAATGGAAGATCAACCAAGGCATCAAAGCATCAGGATAGAAAACTCAATTTAATATGCCTTGAAAATAGAAGATGTAGAACAAAGCAAATGAAAAACAAATTGGTAAAAGTGATATTCAGCATTAAATCACAAATCTGCATTTCCGAGGAGAGGATGAAGAACTTTTATTCTGGTGTTTCTTGAAGAACACAATCAAATTTCTGCACTAATCTATGACACAGGGTTACATATTCGGTAAAGAACCTTTGGAAATGGAAATGTACAGATGTACGTTGAAATTTTGGAGACATTTCTCATTCCATCGATAGAACATTTGATGATTTTTCAGGCTGATACTGTATCTTGCCACAGAGCATAGAGTATTAAAGATTTCATTCAGGAAAGTCCTTTCAACTCCATGACACGGACTGCACACAGTCCGGAACACAATCCAGTTGAAAATTTATGGTGGAAATTTAAAAACTTGTACATGACAATGCTTCATCCTGCAAGGAAGATCTGTCAGCTGTTATTTGAGAAAGCTGGAACCAGCCTCAGCCGTGAGTGATTCCATAATTTGCTTTCCTCTACTTGATCTGGAAAAATATACTATTAATTAAACAAATGTAATTTGTGTGATGTATGCTTCACAAAGCCTGAATGTGGAGCTATTAAACACAGATTGTTTGGGGTCATATCTGTAGTTTGTTTAATTGCTACAACATACATAAATAACTGGGTAAACATCCTGTACCTGTGGTGATTCTGTAATTTTTGCCAGGGGTAATAGAACAAGACATGTACATCAAAGTCTAGCTGTTTTTTGAATCTAAAATAAGAAGTCGTTTTTATGCCAGCCGAATGGTCTTGTGTTTTCCTGCTGTTCAGCAGCTACCTGGCTCTCTAGCCTTTAAGTGATGCACTTGCACAGTTAAACATGAGTTAATAGAAGAGACACTGCTTCAGGTTTCAGCTTCCTCCATGAATGATGCCAACTGGAATGAGCTGCTTGCACAAGAGACTATTATACCTGCCTACTATATAGGCCGCTAAAACGTGTTTAGATATATATTGGTCTTGTAAATTTAGAAGTTGCACTGGACTACTTGTGGGTAAATTCCAGAAGTACTTTTTGGTGATATCTGGTTGATAATGAATGTAAGCACCTTAGAATACCCTCTTAGCAGTGGCACGCATCACTCAATAGCGCAGAATAGTATTCATACTTACAATCTGTGCAAAGACTTGAATGGAGAAAGTCCATTATAATGTATTAATGTGCATTTAGAAAATAATGTACAGTATAGGGGGGGGGGAACATTTATGGGAGTTTAACCATATAAAATACTGTTTTTTAAATACTTTATGAACATCTGTGCCACAGTGTTAAACCTTTTTGTGTAGGAAATTATTGTACATACATGGCAGGTTGTTGTATTAAATCTTTTTCTAAAGAAATTGAGTGTATTTTCCAGGGTAATCCAATTACATAATAATGAATATGAAATTGCTTTGCTTTTTTCCCCTAGACTCCATGGAATGACTGATTAAACCTGAGTGCCCAAGCTGCTCTTTCTCCCTGTGGGCATCCGTCATGCTGAACATGTCTGAGGAACAAATTGTCTGCACAATAGATCACAAAATCCACCAGTATCTCTTCTCTTGGACCTACATCTTGGTTTTGCTGGTGGGTCTTCCTGCCAATGCCTACTCACTTTACCATGCCTGGTTGCAGCTGAAGGCTCGAAATGAGCTGGGGGTCTATCTGCTGAACCTAACTGTGTCAGACCTGATGTACCTGGCCTCGCTTCCTTTTTGGCTTCAGTACATCTTTCAGGGGGATGACTGGAGATATGGTGAGTGGGCCTGCCAGGTTTGTGGCTTTCTGCTTTATGAGAACATCTATGTTAGCATTGGCTTCCTATGCTGCATCTCCATCGATCGCTACCTGGCTGTAGTCTACCCCCTTAGCTTCTCATCACTCCGCACCATGAAGGCTGCAGTGCTGTTCAGTGCTGTTGTTTGGCTCAAAGAGCTAGGTGTGGGTGTCATCATCTTCCACCACAAAGAGCTGAGCAGAGACAAGTCTAACCAGTCTGTGTGCTTTGAGCACTACCCCATGCAGCCATGGGAGCATTCCATTAACTATTACCGCTTCTGCGTAGGCTTCCTGTTTCCATTTGGTATCCTTTCCATATCATATTTTCGCGTCCTGCGGGCTGTGGGCAAGAGCACAGGGACACAGACAGCTCAGAAAAGCCGCATAAAGTACTTGGTCACCAGCACTATTGTTATCTTTATGGTGTGTTTCTCGCCATACCACATCTTCTTATTGGTCCGAACACTCCTGGAAAAAGAATGCTCCTTCATAGAGAAGATCTTTGATTACTACCACTTTTCACTCCTGCTCACTAGCTTGAACTGCGTGGCCGACCCTGCTCTCTATTGCTTTGTCAGTGAAAGCGCTCAGCGCAGCATCCAGCAGGCTGTGGATGCCTGTAGCCATGTTCTCTGCTGCTGCTCCAATTGTGAGGGCAGTTACAACACAGACTCTACTGAAGTAACAGCACCTAACAACAATGTAAATGCCAACCCTGATGTCACACTGCTGAAGAACACAAAAGTGGAACTGTGAAGCCTGAGTTTTAATAAAGAACAAACAAACCAAAACATGTTTGTTGAAATTGAACTTTGACCAGTGCCAAGGGTGTAAGTATGTGGTTCATTACAGTGTCTGATAATATATATATATGCATATGTGTGTGCTTTTGTAATGCTCAGGGACAGTTGATTTCTGACATTTTGAAGGCAGAATCAATATAAACAGGAAATCCAGCTTGTGGTTCTTCCCCGAAAGGGGGTACGCAAATTTTTTTCCAAGACTACTACAGTTTGCAAGTCAGAGACAGTTAGTCTTGAATGAAACATGGTACATGCTGTATATCTCAATACAATTATGAACAGAAGCGTGAAGTGCTAGGATGTCCAGGGCTGTTGATGTGATGCTTTATATACTTTTAGAAAGAACTGAACAGGGTCTTTGTCACAAAGTGAGAAAAAGTCGACTCTATATAGAGTATATATGTGTATATATATATGTGTGTGTATATATGTGTGTGTATATATGTGTATGTATATGTATATATATATATATATATATATATATATATATATATATATATATATATACACATATATACATACATACATACATACATACACACACA